>PVJX010001640.1:75580-153854 GCA_004027295.1 Dolichotis patagonum
CTATTTGCTTTAAGCATAACTTCATAGTCATGGACAGTACCTTGTTGAACAATACAGGGATACACACTTACTTTGATAATTAGCGTTTTCTTCAGATATCAGGCTGTATAGTCACACATAGTCAGCTTCCACTCCTGTCAGCCACAGAGGCCGACAGAGATGTTTATTCTTCCCAGGTAGCATGAATGACAAATCGCCAGCCGCTTCTCCCCATGGCATCATCCAGCACACCTGCTTTGTGTTGGGAAACTCATGTGTAAAGTAAAGCATGTGTGTTTTGGTTTCAAATTTCGGTAGCCAAAATATGACCTGTGTCAATATTTTTATGGATTCTTCACTTCTTAGCTTTACTTTCAGACCATAAATTTCATGAAAATGAGAGTATCTGTTTTCTAAAATATGGGTTTGTGTTCCCATTGGCTTCTTACCAGATGCCAGTTGAGGATTCTTAATCAGATGCCAGTTGAGGACAGGGAAATGCTTGGGTGCCATAGCAGTCTGTATCATCAGACCGTCCAGGGGACTGTAGTGACCCTGTGAGTTTATGCCATTCCTGTGCACGTAGAGTCACACAAAGCACAGTGCCCAGGACCTGCTGTGAGGGCTTTAAGATGAGTGAGGTGCATTCCCTCCCTGTTAGTGGTGTGTGTCTCTGGCCTTCCATTAAATTACTCATTTATTTATACAAAGGAAAAGCTCGAGGCTTTCTGTGTCAGGCAGTAAAGTAAAAGACAGAAGGAGGAAGTGGAGAGAAAGCAGGGGGTTGGTAAAGGAAAAAGGAGTAGGAGCCGGGAGCCAAGGCCCGGGCTTCTGGGTGTTCTCCCCGTTTCCTGCCAGCCCTTCTGTCTCTGTCACCGGGCTTTGAGATGACTGTCTTGGTGATGAGAACGCAGTGAGTCCCATCTCTTCTCCAGCTGGTGTGGCAGCCTGTCTCCCTGTAGGCTTCGTCCTTCTGTGTTTGCTGCCTGTCACCGCGTGGCCTGCGGCCCATCTGTGGCTATAATATCTCCACGCGCGGTGTCTTGGGAGCGAAGATGTTGGCTACGCGCAAAGCACTGTTTGGTCTGATTGGCAGCGTCCTCCGCTTGAGGCCTGGCTTGGGGACTTGGGTCATGGTAACAGATTTGACTCACAGCTTCATGACATGTACCTTTGGAATTCACAAGATAATGGAAAAAATGTTTATTTTTATATTGTTCTTCTTTTTACTTTTTTTTTTTCAGTGCGTGCTGTATTTGTGGGCCTTGAAAATTCTCTACCCTAAAACACTGTTTTTACTTCGTGGAAATCATGAATGTAGACATCTAACAGAGTATTTCACATTTAAACAAGAATGTAAGTACACGTCAAGCTTCTCCCTTTACTGCCATAGTGCTGAATAGCCTTGCTAAGTGATAGCTACGAGTCCTTTGAGCCATTACCTAAAAGTAAAACGATCTAAACTGACAGTACTTCCTGTCATGCCATTTCTTTCAAAGCATGGATAGTTACAGGAATTCAGATTTTGTTAAATTGTACGTTCTCTATGAAATAATCTATGAATTCGAATTAACGTTTTATGTAATTTATACTTGTAAGAAATAAGTGATTACCTTTTAAAGCCAGTCAATATATAATACGGTCTATATCATAATGACTCTGTGTAATAAAATAGTAACACGCAGGGAAATAATGCCACTCTTTGATCCCAGATCACTGAGGGAAAGCACCCCGAGGCCAGTGTGATCCTGGGTCCTCTCTTTCTGGGCCCCATAGCCTCGGGCCTCTGGTGCATGTTCACCTTTCTCGTTAGCTGTGGATCCAGCAGGAGGGCACCTCATGGACCATTGATTTTCTCTTGTCACTTTTCCCCAGTGTCCACTGAAACTTAACATTTTTCTGTCATTTCGCCTTCTATTCATTGTAGTGTACAGATACCTCCTCTCAGAACAGTCGGTGTGAGTTGGTCAGGAAAAAGTAATATAACCTTGGAAAGTGTCTTTCCCTCTGCTTTTCTACAAAATCATTCAGAAAATCTGTCAGCCTTATGGCTAGGATTCTTTTTTGCTGTACAAAAAGTTATAAAACTTACAAAATACAGATCAGTGATAAAAATAGAAAAACACTAACTATAATAAAGGTCAGTATGTAAGACTTAATAAGTAGTTTTTGATTGGGTCTTGGAAAGTTACAAAGTGCAATCATTTTATACTCCTGATTTCATCCTCGCATGGAAGATGTTGAAAAGAAATTAAACTCTTTCAAAAAAGAGTCTACTATCGCAGCGCAGTGGTTTTATTGTAGTTGTGACATCACAACAAGTGCATGTCTCTTTCTGTTCTGCTCTAACAGGTAAAATAAAGTACTCAGAGCGCGTCTATGACGCCTGCATGGACGCCTTTGACTGCCTGCCCCTGGCCGCCCTGATGAACCAGCAGTTCCTGTGTGTGCACGGCGGGCTGTCCCCAGAGATCAACACGCTGGATGACATCAGGAAAGTAAGTTTGTGCTTGGTCATGCCAGAGGCATCAACCTAACCCTCTTTCTTTCTTTCTTTCTTTCTTTCTTTCTTTCTTTCTTTCTTTCTTTCTTTCTTTCTTTCTGAATTTTTAATATTTGTTGAGCATTTATATAAAAGCATCAAAATTTTCAGCATCAACTGGTTTTTGGTTTACAAAGTCTTAAAAAAACAGCAATAGACATAAATTCCTATAGGAACTACGCACGCATGTTGCCTGTCAGAATTCACAAGTTGACACAGCCAGATTTCTGGCTTGGGAAGATCCGTTTACACCCAGAAGAGTTGTCCTCCCTCAGGTGCGTGGCCTGTCTTGCCATGTCATGGGCGCTGCCAACTCTGAAAGCATCAAATACTGGACAAATACTCTGACACCGGATGTCCTTTTATTTCCCTTCAGCTTTCTCCGCCAATAACCCATTTTGTGTTTGTGGCATGTTTTTCAAGAAATTTTGTTCTGCACTTGGGAAAATACAGCAGTTTGACCCTTAGAACTTGTCCCTATTATTTCATTTTAAAATCTCCTCCTCATTATAGCCTAAAATGTTTAACAGGCTACCAAAGTCTGTTTTTTGTTTTGACTGACCAGATTGAAAACACTGGAATTTTTAAGAAATTAGTGTTGGCTATTGCTGTCATTGTAGCCAGCAAAAAGATAATTTAGATTGAAGGTCCAAATGCATTGTATTTTTCATGAAAATATATAATAATATAGAGTACTTTTATGTAGTAGAAGAGACTTTCTTTGCTCATGTTTGTAACTCTGATTATTATAACAAGGTAAGCAAAATGAGAGTAATAAACTCCTTATATTTTTCTTGATGCCAAGATCCCCAAAGAGAAAAAGCAATGAAAAAGGTTGTTATTTTCAGATAATACTATTTGGAATTATTTTAAAGTCTGATAATTTGTTTATATTGACATGTGCAAGATGGTGGGAGGATTGTGCTCACCATCTTACTTTCTACCTAAGCAGAAGTTTTTCTGTGAGAACTTGAGTATTAGAAAAATACATTTTTTGTAGACCCTTACTTTTCCCTACTTTCAGAAGCCTAAGAAAACATTCTTGTACATATCCGCAAGTTCTAAGAAAAAAAATGGGGCAATAATTGTACTTCTTTTGTAAAATTACTCTCACCTGTAATTTAGAAAAAAATAAGCCCATCACACATTATTCTAAATTACCATACTTGAACTATTAAAATTGGGAGTTGATAGGGGCCAGGGATTTAGCTCAGTGGCGTAGTGTCTGCCTGGCAAGCGTGATGTCCTGAGTTTGATTCCCAGTGCCAAATTAATTAATTAATTTGAAAAATTGGGAGAAGTTGCTGACTTTTGCTATAAAGACTTGGTGTGTATTTACTCATCGTCCTGTGTTATCAGCAGGATGTCCTGTTGGCAGGGGGCAAGGGCTGTATGGCTTCAGTCGGCTGTCTTAAGCATGGTCATGGGAACAGCCCAGACTCTAAGCCATGCTTAGGACTTAGGAGGCCTTGCCCCAAGAATGCTGTACTGTCACTTGTTTGAGTAATTATTACTTAGTTGCTTTTTCCACTTCCCCTGAGCTTGGAACCTTCAGTCCTAGAAATCTATATGCTCATCAGCTTTACACCTTAATACCACCAGCTAGCTTAAATTAATAGTAAATAAGTAGATAGTGAGAAAGAAATCAAAGAGCCAAAGATATCCTTGTATCTTACTAATAACCAGGTAACCCGTTCACTACAGTAGGTATGGAAAATGAAGGAGGTCAAAGTGCAGATGGGTGTAGTTGTTCTGTTAAGGAATGTCTCGCTTCGGGATATTTTTGTTTTACTGGCTGCCAGCAACCAAGTTTTGTGGGTTGGGATTGGAAGACAAGAAACTAAGTGTCCTTCTAAGTGTGAGAATTAGTGAAAAGTTCACTGAAATAACCCTTTCAGTGTTTGAAAAGAACTATATGTAAAATTCTCCACTGAAGAAAATAAATAAAAAGGATACACTTATTGGTCTGTCTTATTGAGGATTCAATTATCAGCAAAAATATCTATAGACATCTACTGCAAAACTAATCACTGTTATATGATTTTCATTTGGTGCATTTCTTCATGGAACTCATAGTGTTGAGGAAAATAACTTACTAAATCTTGAATATATTTATACTTCGTAAATCTCTGCTGTCTAGTAAACTCACTATTTTTTTAAAGTTCATAGGTTTTTAGAGAAAAATTATATTAGGAAGGCAAAACATTCAAGTTCTTCGTTAAGAACTCTTCCTAAAGATTCAAATAAAGGCTAAAAATAGTTATTTACTATTAGGTAGGAAATGCGTGATTTTTATTTTAAAAATTTTTTAAAAAGCATTTAAATCTTTGTTCCCTTGTCTCCATGTGTCTATTTGCATTTTAGTTTAATTAATTTGGGGGGGGTGGTACCGGGGATCAAACTCACGACCTTGCACTTGCCAGGCAGGTGCTTATGCCACTGAGCTAAATCCCCGGCCCCCGTATGTCTATTTTCATAAGACATCGTTACATCTTTGCTCTGTGGTCGGTGCCCTGTTGGACACACAGCGCAGTCTTGCTTTGCATTTAAAGCACTGTACAGATGGTGCCTGTGCCTCAGAGACCAGGAGGGGAAACCCTGTTCTACAGGAATTGAAATAAGCTGTTCTCCTGCAACCGAAGGGAATCTTGAAATCAGTGCTGAACTTCTTGTGATGTGTTAAGTAGATTTTTAAAATATTTCTTACCTTCAGAATTCACTTTCCTGCATATTTTAGATACTGACATATATAATTAAGCTCCACATTTAGCCATAAAGTGATTTGAAATTTACGTTTTGCCACGTGTCAATAGTTTCTAGCAAATTTATTTAACTTTGTGTTTGTTGATTTTTATGTAGATGATATCAGCTTTTAGAATGCACTTTATAGCATTTCCAGAATAAATCCTATACTTTGGTTGTTCTCCCAGACCTTTGGTTGGGGATTCATATCAGTCGGAAAGGCTTCCCTCACTGCTGCTCTACCTCTAATAATAAAGTCTTATTTCTCTGGGGAAAAAAAACATACACATTTATGAGCCAACATTTTTCTTAGAAGAATGGTTTCAAAGCATAAAATACTTAAATCTCTTAAACAAATGTAAGCTTGCAATGAATATTTCCTGGCTAACTTAGTGGTTGAAATATGGAAGGTCTGGTCATATTGAAGGTTTTCACTGGGTGTTGAAAATGTAAAATGCTTTTCATTCTCTTTAAGTATTTGTGAAGTCCAGTATGTGGCCTAACCATCACTTGCATCATTTGGGGTGGCCAGGAAAACTAGAGGATTTGACTGGTTGTTTGCCAAATCTTTCATCCACTGGATTTTTCAAAATGTGAAAATGTACTGAATCTGAAGAATATCGGTTTAACAGGTTTTCACAACCATTTTAGCCTTGTTTTTAAGAAGTTCTACAGTATCTGCTTCACCAAAGAGCTTTTTAACTTTGTTTAAATCCGAATAAAATACAGTGTTATAAAATACAAAATGTATTTCCTGTTGTATTGCTCATACCTTCTAAATGCACCTTTTAAAATTGAAATATGGCTTTGCTAAGCATACATAATTGGGAAATTAATTTCAAATGAAGGCTTCAAGTAAAACTACCAAGTGTAGAACCCTACACTCAAGAATGGCTAGTGAAATTTGGAGTTATTTTATTGCTTATCATTATTTTCCTTTCTGCCACTAAGATCAGATATAGAAGACCTGTGCTTTAACTAGAAACCTAGATGACTCCTAATGAGTAAATATCCAAGATGTCAGTTAACATGTGGTCCCCTTAGAGTGAAAGCTCACTGTTCCCAAGATCCTTTTGTTAGACATAAAAATCATAAGGCCGTCTGCATCCGCACTTCTAAATAACAGTCTAGTGGAGCAGCAGAGGAGTCTCCTCAAAGATAGCTGAAGCTTCTCCTTCCCAAATCAAACAGAAGTGTAGTCACATTTATAGGTAGATAGGTAGATAGATAGATAGATAAACAGACAGACAAAGAGATTGATTAGATAGATGGGTAGATGGATGGATGATGATGGGTACAAAGATCATCGATAGATACACAGGTAGGTAATAAGTAATTGATAGATGATTGATAGGGGATCTGTAGATTGATACATAGATGAGAAGAATTCAAGGAGAATGGGAGAAAGGATAAGAGGATGACACAAGACGGATGAAAGAAAAGGGATGTGAAGGGAGCGATGAAGGTACAATGGCTGAGTGCCTCAGGAGGAGGAAGGCAGGGAACGTGGAGAAACCTGGAGAGGGAGCTGCAGGGTGTCCAGTGGGTGGGAGGAGGAGGAGAGCAGCCCAGAGCCCGCAGAGGAGCAGGGCTGACAGGTCTGGGACTGGGTGGTGCTGGTGTCTGCTGTGTTCTGAATTCCATTTCCAAAGATTAGTAGTTTGCTCTCCGTGATTTCTTTTTCTTAGTTAGACCGATTCAAAGAACCACCTGCTTATGGGCCCATGTGTGACATCCTGTGGTCAGACCCGCTGGAGGACTTCGGAAACGAGAAGACTCAGGAACATTTCACCCACAATACAGTCCGGGGGTGTTCGTACTTCTACAGGTGAGGCCCCTGGCCAGGGACCTGGCTTAGTGAGGATGCTTCTGTCGGAAGCAGCTGGGAAGGAGAGGCTCAAGTGTGTTCTTCACTTGCAAAAATGAAACAGGACTAAATGAATTGGTGTAAAGCATATGTATGCATAGTTTCTAAGAATAGAAAATGTAGGAAAACGCGCGTGATGTGAGGGTGGAGAGGCTATTGGAGATGTAAAGGCAGAGCAACTTACATCAGAGAAACAACTTTACTTCGGTTGATTACAATACATTCAAGGCATTCCTGCATTTTGAAGCTTGCCAGGCTTCCTGGATACATAAAACATAAAACCTTTCAGCTATGTAGCACATAGATATCCTAGTAGATTTATTTTCAGCACCTTGATAAGCCAAGGTGAACTGTACAGAGTAATTCTTAACACTTGCAAATCCCAGGGGCTTTTCCCATTCTATAACACTTGGGACCCCTTCAGAGAGGAATCTCTGCTACACAGGGGTTACTGTATGTTCCTGCATCTTCCTGGTCATCTCCGATTTAGCGCCTGTGTCTGATTCTCCTGCTCTCCCTGACTCCCTGCCAGCAGATGGTGACTTGGGAAATTCCCAGACAGAGATCACTTACGAAGAATTTTTAAAATCCTAGAATACATATTCCCTTTCTTTATGTCTTTTTTAAACTTAAAAACCAGACTCTGTTCCCTGAGTTATTGCTTGAGCCCAGCCCTGGCAACTAAGCTAACAGCAAGGCCAGCAGAAGGCAGGCACATCCAGCGAGCCGGTTCTCCTCTGTGTGACTGATCAGATTCCAATTGGAAGAACACTTTTTTTCTACATGTTGCATTTTTTTAATAGAGGGAAAACGGTTTCTTTTATTCATTAGTTGATAGGATAGAGAAATTACTTTGGGACTAGAAAATCTTAACTTTGTAAAGCATCATTCAAATAATGTTTTTTGTTACACGTGTTAGTAGGGAGGTTTGTTCTAAACTTGTCTATCAGAAAATTTATAGTTTGCTTCGATGTTTTTGAACTCGGGGCACTAAACCTCACGGGTCTGTTTTCTAAAGTACGGTGGCATGCTGCGGAACAAAGCGAAGAGCACCGACAGATTGGATCTACAGCACCTACTTGCCCCAGGGCCCACCCAGGTTCTCCACCTGGGCTTCTGTTTCTGTCTTTTCTGCCTTCTCTCCCTGTGCTGCCGGTCGGCTCTCTTTCCACCTACCCATCCACCCTCTGGAGGGAGTTCCAACCCTTCCTGTCTACTCATCTATGCTTCTCTGGAATATCTGACAGGAGGAAGAGGTTTTTCAAAAGAGCTCCTAATTAATCACAGCAAGTCCTCTTTCTTTCTAATGGTTGATGCAGAACTGGTGCTATTTTATCCTTGGTGGCTTTTATACTTCAGTGGTTTTTAAAAATTATCTGTCCAGTATTCTCTGCCCCCGCCTGGCTTACCGCCGTCCTGGGACAGAATTCATGTGCACCTCTCATTAGCCCCCTCCCGTAGCCACTGCAGCCCCTAACAGGAAGAAAATCATGTAGTTATTCGGTAATAAACGACTTGCCAACTCTTGGTGGCTTCAAGTGTTGAGAGCTCTGCTTTTCCTACCATTTTGTGTGTGTAAAAGTAGGTGCTTTCACCTTGAACGTTTTGTGGGTTTTGATCATTTCCATTAAAAGCATGAAAGTATTATAGAAAATTTGGGTTGTTCTCAATTAATACTGAATGCTTTAATGTATTCTAGGCAGATAATACACCGATAATGGGATTCTAGGTAATACTCAAGTATTTTCCCAATTTATGAAGGAAAATACTTTAAAAACTTGAGCATTTCTCTGTGTATATTTTAAATTTTTAAATCTTCTTCAAAATGAGCTCTCTTCATGTAAATAATAAAGTTCCTCATGAGATGCCATTACCTCGCACACTGCTGCTTGGTGAATATCATTTTTTGGGAGGATTTTTATTAAAAAGTGGACATACATTCCCATGGGGAAAAACTTAATCTAAATATCTAGAGGAATCGAACTTGGCATGAATAAAAGATTTGAAAAGTGTATTTTTCTGAGAGTCTGGTAAGTCTCTTCAGGAAGGATGGGCTCAGCTCAGCCCTTCGTCCAGGCCAGGGATGTGACAAACCGAGGTGGTCACTATGTGCCCGTGGGAACGAGACTGCTGCCACTGTCTGTTAGGCAGAGGTGAAAGCCACAGACCCCGAGGATAGGGCTATAGAGACAGAGAAGGACACTGCTGCAGCCTGGCCTCCTACAGCTAAATGTGCACCAACCATTGTGCTGCCCTGAGCGGCAGCCCAGCCTGATTCTGACACATTCGTGTGGAAAGCCCACATCCTCCTCTTCCTTTAGGGAGAGCGAAGCTTTTGAGTCCACGCCGGTTGGGGCCCAGCCGTGGGTAGCAATGGCCGGGCCTCCTCTTTCCTTGTCTTGTAAAACACATACATACACACACGCACAGAAAATTTTTCACTTATGGTCCCATTTTTGCAAAAAAAAGAAACCCAAAAAACAAAAAACTGATTTCAGTATCTCTATCAGATACTGATCAGTATCTGTCAGTATCTCTATAACTTAATCTGAGCATTCTAGGAGACTGAGACCGGAGGATTAAAAGTTCAAGCCCAGTTTGGGCAATTTAGCAACATACTATGAAACGCTATCTCAAAAATAAAAAATGAAAAAAATGCCTGGGACTGTAACTCAGTGTGAATGCCCCAAGTTCAAGCTCAGTATCACAAAAAGAAGCACAAAACTAAATCTCTGTACCAAGATGCTACCTTTGTGGTATTTTTTTCCTGTTAAGCAGGGAATTTGTACAAATGTAGAGCATAGGAATTATGTTCATCTTCTCTTTCATAGTAATTATTTTAGTGACACATTCCAGGTAATTACTTCCCCTACGTGCTATTTTGCAGCTGGTAAGTGTTTCCCATGGCATATATAGTTTAGATTCTTGTGAATATTTGCAATTTGTTTAAGAGTGTTGGTTTTCTGTCCCGTGACTTGAATCGTTACATACATTTACCTCATTAAAATTCTTACAGCAGAGACAAGGGTGTTTCAAATTTTAATATATACTTTGAATTTCACTTATGATAGTCCCTCAAGTTTCAGACTTTCTTAAATGACAAACAGGACTGCATGTTGACTGTTTTTTAAATCAAGAGAAGTAAGCCTCAAGCCCCATGAGTTTCCCTGTGAGCTTGCGCAGGGCTTTTCATGATCAGCCGGGGCTACACCCGTAAAGGGATGGAATAAGGACTGAGTTTCCCGGGCACTTCCTCTGCCTCCTCCTGGCTGGGCCTCTGGGCATCTCACAGATCACACAGGTCAGGGGACTTGAGGAATCTGTTTGTATTTCAGTTCCATTCTCAAGATCTACTTATGCTTCTGTTCCCTCTGTGTTTAAATGGGGCCGTCAAGTCGACTTTCCCTGAGTGACCCCCTTGGCATGGTGTGTGTTTCGCTGCAGTTCACACCCACAGATCACAGGCGTGGGTGCCCTTTCTGCAGGGGAACGCCGAGTCCTCAGAGCCTGGAGTGACGTGTATGTGCTTGCTTAGACCAGGCTCATGTGCGACTCTCCAGACAACTCCATTATTGATGCCTCTCGCTCTCTCTCTTTCTCTGCAGTTACCCGGCTGTCTGTGAATTCTTGCAGCACAATAACTTGTTATCCATACTTCGAGCCCATGAAGCCCAGGATGCAGGGTGAGCAGGGTCACGGGCTGGGGCATGGTACCTGTGTGGTGTCCTGCTGTGCCCCTCTGGGCTGGCCTCTTGGCAGGCCACTCCCAGAGGGAGCAGATCTCATGTGGTCTGTGGACAGTTCAGGTGTGGCAGGATCACAATGAGCAGCTACAGGTGGCCATCAAGTCCCCTTTGGGGTTCTTGCCAGTCTCTTTCAGCTTGTCCTTCTAATTGCTGGAAGGCCAGCTTCTCTCTGTGCCCACATTCCCCACTGTCCCCTAAGCGAACAGATCCCCAGTGCTTCTCAGGCTTGGTTTTGGGCAATGAGAAGGACACTCACGCAGACATAGTACTTCATATATTATACCTCGTGTGCCGTTGCTGAGCCCTGTAGAGTTTTAAAAGAACAAACCAACTAATTACATAAAATTGATGTTGTTTTATCTGGTAAAAAATAAAGCATAGACCAATATTAAGAGCTACAGAATACTAAGAAATGTCCAATATTTGTTTTAATGATCGAGTCAGTCTGTAAGAGGGAGACAGCCTCATGATGAAGTGTTGGATGTGAGGTCTAGTGCCCTGTCCACTCTGTCCCACTGAGTGCATTGCTGGCCTCTGAGGGGTTAAGATCACCCCTTCATATTTGGAGTTTCCAGAGAGTAGGAGCACTTCTTTGTAATACTTGCATGCCGAAATCAACGGTACAGATGCTCCAGGGTGCCCCAGAGTAGGAAACTGAATCCTGAAACTGGCCTTTCTCCGGTGGTCACTGTTGTCACTGGGGTTTGAAATGACCGCTGCCATGCCCAGCCTCAGGTCCTCAGACTTCTGTCTCCACTGTTGGGCATGTATGTCACTCTGGTTAGCTGACTGATTACTTGGGAGCGTCTGTCTCACTCACCAACGTACTGGGAGCTATTGAAAAGATGTTGAAAAGATGTTGGGTGCTTCAATCACTATCAACAAATATTTTTGTTAAGATGAACGATTAGTCCTTTGGGAGAATTGGGACTCCGCTGTCCAGTTTTTGCTGTATTTGTTAACAGATGGGCATCGCCAGCTCTGGTTCCTGAAGTCCAGGCCCTGGGCTTTGTCCTGTCCTGTCCCTCACACTGAGCCTCCCTCCCTAGCAAAGCGTAGGCATCTGTAGAACAGCCCTGGAGTGTTTCTCAAGGTCTGAGCAAGTCGTTTCCTTCTGGGAAAAGAAGCGTTCCAGAAAGAGAAGAATCAAAACCTTTTTAATATTATACCTTTTAAAGTGGCTGCCAACCTACCTGGTACCGTTGGTGCCTGTCTGATACCTTCACATATCCACCACCCCCTGCCCCGTCTATGCAGCACATGACACCAAGGGAGGACTCTGTTCTGTTCCCCGATGCTGTCCTCCATCTATTGTACATGCATTGCGAGCCACATTTTCATCCTGAGGGATGAAAGAGCCGGAGTGTCTTGCACTCTTTATGTGAAAACCAAAGCAATATACATTGTTTTGTGTTGATAGAAAAAGTGTTGCAGGATTGTTGGTTTCTTTCCACAGATCTCATGGATGGTCTGTTTTATTCCTGATTTAATATTACCCTGCTGAGACATAATCTCTGACCTGCACACACCAGCAGGGATTGTAATAAATAAAATTCTAAAATAGAAACAGGCTCAATTAGTGAAATCCATAGATTTAGGAGGCATTCTTTGGAAAGAAAAATCACTTACTCTACTCAAAAGGCTTATATTGAAACTTTATAGAATACTGTAGATTTATAGAGTAATTGGCCTGGCTGTTAGTGACAAGTCATTGAAGATTACTTTTCTTACTGGTCGTTTTATATCAAAAATATTGGCAGCCTTCTGCATAGCATCTTGTTTATAGGGTGTCGGTGTGTAATTATTAACCTTTGGCATTTTCTTGAACACGTGGAAATGAATTACGATTTTCCACTGAATTTCTCCTCCCCTGAGGTTTGGTAAATTTAGAGGCTACCTGCCTGTAAATTTCAGACTGAGCATATGTTTTCCCTCTTGAAATGAGAGGTATCAATAACATACTTTGGAGAAGAAATTTTACATAGTATCATGTAATTGAGACATCTGTGGAAGATAGAATTTAACTGATCTAATTTGTGATTTCTGGTATGTAACTTGGTGTCAGCTTCTTTTCCATGCTAGCCTGTTTTAACCTGTGTTTGCTGTTTTCAGGTATCGCATGTACAGGAAAAGCCAAACAACAGGCTTCCCTTCTCTAATTACAATTTTTTCAGCACCAAATTACTTAGATGTATACAATAACAAAGGTAAGTATTTTCCAACCTTCTTGCAGTCTCATACTATGTGCACTGATTCTCAGTCTTGTTTGGGTTTGGAGCTGGAGCTAAGCCCTGCTAGCCATGCTTCCCCTTCCCCTTCCCCTTCCCCTTCCCCTTCCCCTTTCCCTTTCCGTTTTCCTATCCCTATCCCTATCCCTATCCCTTTCCCTTTCCCTTTCCCTTTCCCTTTCCCTTTCCCTTTCCCTTTCCCTTTCCCTTTCCCTTTCCCTTTCCCTTTCCCTTTCCCTTTCCAGTTCTTGTTTGATGCGAGTTCCAAGTTTGCACTCAGAGCCCCGGGTGCAGGTGGGCAGGGGTGGGTCCCAGCACTGGTGCTTTTTCAGTGTTTCCCAGGACTTTTCTGTGTGCCAGGGCTGACCAGCACTGCAAAGTAGATACAGACTTTGGAAAAAGTAATAGTTGATGGTTAATTCAAAATCATGTTCCTTGAAAAGGATGTGGATTTCAATAAGAGTGATGTGACTGTGCGTGTACAGAGTGTGCAGCAGAAAGAAACTGTAACGCACAATTCAGATTCAAATTGTGTTGATAGCTGCGTGAGTCAGCTCCCTGCTGGGCGTGACATGTTCCTTCCATAAAGCTGTACAACGTCAGCCCCTGCACCTTGCAGCGTGCCCAGTGAGTCCCTGTGGTCCAGCACCTGTGGGGCTGCCCACTCCGGAGGTTGTGCCCTGGGTGAACCTTCTTTCCAGGGGGCTGCTGAGCTGGGGCTGGTGCCCAGGATAGAGCAAGTGTGAGACCATACCAATTCGGGGGGCTTGGCCTGCACCTCACACTGGCAACATGTCTGAGCATGACTCAGATTGGGGGGCAGAAGGCGGACAGTCCAGGGAGTGATACCCCCAAGGTGGACAGCCCAGGAGGTTATGAGCCATCTAAAATCCTGGGGCTGGAGGCCGCTGCCACCCCATGAGGTGTGTTGGGTGGCTTTGTCCTGAGGGCAGCCTTGACCGTCATTACCACAGGTGCCTGTTGAGTGTCCTTGGTCTTTCCCAGGTGGCCCTTTGTTTCCCTCGTGTCCCATGCCCTTGTCTATACATCTGCTTGTCCTGCTCAGAGCTGGACCCTCCCACCATGTCCTCTAGAGCTCTCAGGAGTCCTGATCCAGGAGGCAAACCAGGTGGAGCCCTGTGCCTGCATACGCCACCCGTGCTTGTCCCTCTCCCTCCACCCTCGAGCTCCTGCAGACCCCATGTGTGGCCACACAGCCTTGCCATGGCCATGGTGACTGTGATGGGCCCCACAAAGCCAGAGGGCCTGCTGCACAGGAAATGCTGTGCAGCTCCGCCACTTTCGGGGCATGAGGCACTGCCCTTTGTGTGGCAAGAGGGCTGCAAAGGAAGAGGACAGGTGCCCAGGTGCCTTGCTAACAAGATGCGACATAATATGACTTAGTGTGAACTCAGGAGAACCAACAGGAAGTACAGTCAACAAGGGATGATATTTCTAGAATGGCCAGAGAAGGCTTTGTTTAGGATAAAATATGATCCAGATATTTAAAAATGGTCAGTGTTTGATAGGACGAAGGGAAAAAGTCAAAGCTGCGATCTCTTTCGGCAGCCAACACTCTGCTCGTTAACCAAGTGAGAGGTTATCCTTTGGAATGGACGAGGGCTCCCAGTCTTGGCAGGGGAGGGGCCCTGAGATGCCTCCGAGGAGTGTGAGGCTTGCTGGGTCATCTGTAGACTCCTGTAATTTACCGTAAGTTTATAAAATATGAACTCAGGATTTGTAATGCTCTGTGGCATTTAAATATTTCATGCCCAAAAAAGACATTTCCTTGTCAGAGACTGGTTGCTAAGAAGCATGCACTGTCCCTACCAGTCTTCTAACAGCTGAACACAATCCAGACAATAGAAATGCAGACTAGAAATGCAGAGATTGTCTCCCCTAATAAAGGACTCGCCTTACTTCTGTTCTGTGAGGCTCCGAGTGACGCAGCCTCGCTGGGCACGACACCACCTTTACGCCTAGTTTGTGTTGCTGCTCGTGTCTCTGAGGTGACAGGGAAGGGACTCAGACCTCAGAGCATCGCTGTCGCTGAGATACTGTGGTCCTTTACTTGTGTCTCAGCCTTGGGGGAGATCGTGGGCTTTCAGGAAGGGGAGAGAAGTGTTTTATTTTAGGAATCTTTTCATGAAAGAAATGCTCCTGAGAGAAAAAGGTAAACTGATAAGAAGACAAAAGATGTATTCTTCAGTTTGAGCATAATTTCAGAAGACTTTTGTGTAAAATTTCTGAAGCACTTTAAAGCCATTGTGCTGTGTACAGTATGTGGGAGGGAGTCAGTTATCTACCACAAAATGTGAGCTACTCCATTTGAATGAAATCATTGTTAACTAGAACATTGAGAAGCAGCGCAATGAAATTGTGTTGTGAGCATTCCAAAACACAACCATGGAAGAGTAGCAGTGAAGTATCTCTGAGTTAGCTGCCTGATTCTGAGGACCCACGACAGCGCAAGACCGGGAATGGTACCCCAGTCTTTACGTAGGATTTGGTTTGCAACGCTCCAGTGGACTGTGACAGCAATGATACTGACTGATTAAAAGGATGAGAAAAGGGGCTTTCCTCTGCCATTTAAAAGCAAGTAGCCATCATGGTCAGATGGGGATTCAAAGGGCAGTTTTTTTCTGTCTACAGTTAACAGGCAGCGCCTGGAAGGTTTGGAGGGTGGAATATCCCCCCTGGTGTAGCCCTGTGAATCCCGTCGGTTCTCAGCCTGGACCACTAGGCTGACTTCCTTGCCCACCTCCCTACCTGTGTTTCTGATGGCACCTGCAAAATGCCAGGGCCATAGATGTAGTTTGGAGTCACAGCTCTCTCTTGAAAGAAGCTCATTTGAATTTATTGGGTGTGTGGTGACATCTATATAAACAAGGAAGAAGATGTTGTTTTGTGAATAATTCATGAAATTGCTTAGAAACAAAATATGCTGTGCCATTAAGACATTATCATAATTCACTGTTTCATGTCATGATGCCACACGCAGTGCAGGACATACTCCTCTTCAGTGTCTATGTATTTATCTCCCCTGCCATCCTGACCAGCCTCTCTACCTCCCTCTGGGCAAACCCTTTCCCTTATTCTCCTGTTCTGCTTATGGCCCTGCACTGCTCTGTCCTTTGTGCCTTTCACCCCTTTGCTCTGTGCTTCTTCCCCTCCAAATAATGTTTTTTCTCTGATCATTACACCACCCCCTGGTTTCTGGCATTGAGTTGTGCAGTGACAGTGATTTTCTCCTGTGCACTTTTTGCTACTTAGCTTTCCATGTGTTTCAAATGCACAGCAGTCAGAGTATAAAGAGCTTGAGACATGAGGCCTTTAGTGTCCAGGCTAAAGCCTAGCCCTGTACCTTGTACATGGCCAGAAGTCAATACAATCATGGATTCTGGCTCTATTTCCTTGGGAATTAATGAAAAAGGCACTGCCCAGTGACAGCCTATCAGTATTGACCCAGAGATCTTTATCTCATGGGAAGCTACTATTACAGCCAGCACTGACACCCACTCCAAATCAGAGGTGAATATTGCAGAATGCTTTGAGTAAACGTCTGAATGGCTTTTTTCTGTGAATCTGTGACCCCACTGGAGAGCTACTTCCAAATTACCCCAATGCACTAAATGGGAGAAAAATGCAGTAATGACCCAAAGCTTTGTGTTTTTGTAAGATGCAGCCTGTAAAAATAACTCACCCCCTTGCACTCACAAATTTAACAACTTTCATCAAAAACTCCATACACCGAGCACCATGCTAGGTGTTGGGGGATAGCCATGGCTTTGTAATCTGGTAGTATGATAGATATTAAGTAAAAATTTTCCAATAAATATTTAAATGTGTTTGAAAAATGCTGTGAAGACAAATGTAGCATACTGGGAGAGTATAAATTAGGATATGGGGACAGGGCAGGTTTACCTGCCCAAGTGACATCTAAGAGTACAATCATCAAGGATTCAGAAATGCTGTGGCAGATGTAAACACTGCTTTAAACAATTTGTTTTACCCAAATACTAAAATGAGCCTCTGGAAAAACAAGCATTATATACCTTGATATAAACAGTCAAATCCTTTTTCTTCCTAGAAGTGCAACCATCATTCAGCAGAATCTAAAGTAGAAGGAAGGAAGTGTCCATGGTGGAGCCTTCCTTGTAATTCACATGAGCTCCTGGAGAGGGAAAGTGGTCAGTGGGTGGAGATGGGAGGGCAGGCATTGTAAGCCAGACCCAACACCAAGAAAAGCTAACAGACTGTAAAATTATGGACATTGATCAAATGAAACATATTTTGGATTTGTGAGGAAAATCTCAGGGGAAACCAAACTAATTTAGCAGTCAAGACCAGAGATTACATTGACAATGAAAAAAAAGCAGCTCCGTATTGAAACATTAAGGAAAAGATTCATGGAGATTGGGTTTAGCACATGGACAAGAAGAACATTGGTCAAATTTCGAGGTGCACAATTCTGTGGTTTTTGACTACAGTATGATGTTTTGGATTTTTGAACTTGACAGAGTTGCTGATCAAAGCATACTTTTCAGTCATGGGCTTTGGGAAAATACCATTTATGAATAAACAGAGAATTACAGCTTGGCAAGAAGGCACCACTCTAAGAGAGGATTGGCTTACTGAGAGGAGGAACCAAGGTGGCGGTCATGTCAGCAGCTGGGAGCGGGTGCAGCACTCAGGAGCCAGCAGGGCTTCAGTGGACACTGTGCCACGGTGTGTGGCAGAGCTGAGGTGCCCATGCTGTACCACACTTGTTGTGTACTATGAGCTTGATGCCTGTACCCCTGGGGTTCTGGGCCCAGGTGGTCAGATCCTTTTCTACTCAGGTTGGCAGGAAGGAGAACAGAAGCTTTGCCCAGCCACACCTGAGATCATCTCCACTTCTCGCTCTGGGCATCTGCTAGCCCACTTCCCTACAGAACTGCACTGTGTGTGGAGCATGGCCCCCATTCTCTAGTCAGAGGCTGTCCTGAGCAGAGGGGTCACCTTTCGCATTGACACAACATGCTAGAAGCATTGCTGTGTCCTTGTAACCAGAGGCATAAATAAACCTCGCATTTATAAACAGGATACAACTCACCCAGAGCCTTTGCTCCCCGCCGTGGCTCTCCTGACCTTTGCTTTTTGCTTGCCATCTCAATTGAAAGCTCTTTGTGGTCTGAGCAACTCTTAAATGTAAGCATGTATTTATTGGTAGCATATTAAATGCAAGTATATTTTATTGGTAGTATTGCTAATGAATTGTAGGCCATGTTCTTGCTTTGTTGTTTTGCTTTGTTTTATAACTAAAGCAAAATAATAAGACATCACCCCTGAAAAAAATTCATCTTTTTGTTTATCTACTAGACGTTTTCATTTTTAGTCCTGTGAGTGTGATAGGATTTAAACACCAGGAAGATAATGTCTTCATAATGCTTATTAAGTCTAGGAGAGACACAGTGTGAAATATAAGAATTTATGAAGGAGCAAGGCAGAAACTATGGCCAGAACTCTTCGCATTAATTCTTTTTATTACCAATGTGACTGGGAAGAAAAGAAATCTCTTTAGAAGTTAAGGCTGAAGAGAACTTGACATGGATTTCAGAGGTGAGCAACTGAGTGGAGTACAGAGGTCTGGGCAGTGTCCCTGCCTACCTGGTCCTTCACTGTGTAGAGTCAGCTTCACCATCCACAGTCAGTATCACTGTCACCTTGAGTGATACAGCTCCATATACTGCCTTTAAATCCTTAGGTTGGTAATCTAGAAAGTGTAAGTATTCCCGTTCAGCTGCCCTGGGTTACTATGCCTATGCTGTTGGCTTTGTGTTGGGTTTACTTTAATAATAATGCTTTTAAGCACTTACATGTGCTAAAGGTTTGCAAAGAGTTTCTACCTGTGTGTCTGATCTCCCAACATTATGAGTTCCCTCCATCTTGACTTTGTGGTTGAAAAACAAGGGCATAGAGCTTGCAACCTCCCCCCCCCCCAGTGCTCCTCAGAGGTG
This sequence comes from Dolichotis patagonum, assembly GCA_004027295.1. Taxonomy (NCBI): domain Eukaryota; kingdom Metazoa; phylum Chordata; class Mammalia; order Rodentia; family Caviidae; genus Dolichotis; species Dolichotis patagonum. The sequence goes on from PVJX010001640.1 coordinate 94,684, forward strand.
GGGACTCCTCAGTCCACTGTCCCAGAGCCCAAATTCTCCTATCTCTGCTCCTGGAGCCCAGGTAGTTGTGGGAGAGGTCTCAAGATGAGGTCTGCAGATCCACTGTGCAAGTCCTGACTGTTCTGTGCTGCGTGATTCCAGAAAGCTTCCACAAGAGGAAAGCTTTGGGATGAAGAGTCGTTTGTTCTCGTGTTAGAACTACATGAGTGTTACACGTCCAGGTATTTGCATTGTTAAAAGAATGGCGCTTAAGTAGCTTTCACGTTTTTTCTGAAGTAAAGAGCCCCTTGTTCTCTGCTGGCACACCCTGGCCCACTCACCCTGACCCTTGCTGGTATCTTTCTGTGTGAGCAGGCCTGCAGGCCCCTCTGTGAGCTAGTCTGTGGTAAACCAGCTTCCTCTTAATTAACAGGAGGGAGGGCAAAATAGGAAATAACCCATGAAGACTGAATACATAAGCATTATTATTATGTGTTTTAATTGGAATTATTTACATCTAATTATGTCATTTTGCTACAACAAATACGTTTCTTGTTTTCTTAAAACTCACCACTACGTAGTTGAAATTTAGTGAGTGAAATAGTTGTGGTTCTTCAAAGAAGTAATAATATAGGGAAATACTTGTTTGTCCTAAAGGTTTGCTACACAGTGCTTGGGTTTCAGATCTCAGGGTCATAGGGGAACTCTAGAAGGCAACCATGCCCCACCTCCCAGCCAGCACTTCCAGGCATTTCCATCTGGACTCACTGATGGTTACTGTCTTGGTTACTTTTTACTCATCACTGAGACAAAATACCTGATGCCCAAAGTTGGGAAAGGAAAGGTTTATTTTTTATAGTTTTTGGAGGTTTTAGTCCATACTCAGTTGGTTCCAAGGCAGGGTGGCATGGCGGGGCCGCAGTTTATGGTGGCCGCAAACAGCAAGGCGGAAACCGGCAAAGAGAGAGACACACCTTTTTCCTGTCATTACATCACATCCTGGCTCCACCGCCTAGGAGGGTGTAGCACTGATACCACCAATCCAAGCACTAGACAATGAGGCAATCACAAATACACAATGCAAATGCATAAGGCCTGGGGGCCTCCGACATAAACCATGACAGTTACATTCTTGCTAATGGTTACATTCGTACAAGAGACAGAAACCTGCTACTCTAGAAATCCAGTTCTGTAGGAAACATTTATCATGGGAAAGTAGTTGCAATGTAGGTAGTGTTAAACACATTTCATTAGCTAGAAAGTCTAGACCCACACGATGTGAAATCATCTGCCATGACTTATTTCCGTGGTAACAATGCTGACGCAGTGTAGGGAGTTAACATCAGCTCAGTGCTGAGCATACCTTGGAGATAACAATGCAGAACCAGCAGGAGCCACAGCCCGAAGATTGAGACCTAGTGCAGGTCTGAATGTGAAAGGGTGCCCTTTGGTTCTATACAGATGGCTCCAGGGTGTGGGGCCGACTGGAGCGGTCAGTGACCACAGTGACCGCAACAAGCTGTAGGTATGGTGGCCACTGGGCCCACGCTTTCTCTTTCATATCTTAAAACTCTCTGTAGTTAGTCTAGGCTTAGGTAAGCCTTAATTCAGCATTATAATAACATAGGTTAGAATAGAAAGCAGTGTATTGGCTGACACTGGAAAGGAACTCACCAGTAGTTCTTACTTGTTAACAAGAAATGTTTCATGGAAGACATTCAAATTCTCTGTGTGAAGCTGTGATGACAATAATGGTTTGCATTGGTTAACTGGATTTGAACTCATTCTAGGGATTATCTTTTGGCCCCCAGGTCTCTGGATCCCAGCATGAAGATATGACACAGAAGGTGGGGCCATAAAATGACAATCAAATTAGATTGACTTCCCCTCCTTTGGTAATTTGAAACTGAGTCAGTACATCTCCAGGGTGATGAATATTTTACCTGCTCACGTTATCACATGTTAATCATTTTTGTTGTCATATTTGATATAGTAGTCATGTGTATTACCATATTTGATCTTTGTACTTTGACGAGGAGAGGGAAGTAGGTATTGTCATTCTTATTTTTAAGTTTGAAAGGTAAAACTCAAGAAGAAACATTAGCCCTTCTGACGGAGTCAGTGTGACTTCCATTTCTATTTTACACACTTTTTGACACTTTTTAAAAAGTCCAGCCTCTGAGCTGACACAGCACTTTTGTTCCTAAATTTCTTCATGTTTCCAAAAACTTCTGTTAGCTTTGTTTATGAACTCTAATGTGACACTTTTTATGTTTCTTAGAACTTCTTTGTTGTTCCCTGTTTTTCTTTCCTTCTTTCCAGTCTCCCCCTTGTCCTCTCTTTTTCTGTTTTCTTTCCTTTATCTTCTTCAATGTACACAGTTGTGGGGAGCAGGTGATAGAGCTCAGTGACAAAAGTGCCTGCCTGGCAAGTGCAAGATCCAAAGTTTGATTCCTGGTTCCAAAAAGTTAAAAAAATTAAAAAGCTACACACAATTGAAGATCCACTATATGTTAGATGTGGAACCTAACCTAACAATGTAAATGAGAGAGATTCATGCCTCTTCATTTCTTCCATCATATTCCTTCTACTACTTCCCCAAAATTCTGTAATAACCTGGCTCAGAGTTTGCTGGTGCTATATTAAGAAGCCCAGGAAGTAACAGCTGATACTGTATTAAAATAAGGCTTTTGGGGTCGGGGATTTAGCTCAGTGGCATAAACGCCTGCCTGGCAAGCACAGGGTCTTGAGTTTAATCCCCAGTACCAAAAATAAACAATAAAAATAATAATAATAAAATAAGGCTTTTGTAATTACACAGGCACTGACATGTAAGATTGGTCAGATTTTTTCACAGAAATGTCTCGTGCAGTCTCCTTCTTTCATGTATGCAGGATAGTATCCAACTTTTATGTAGCATGCATATAATAAAGTTAAGGAAGACACTGAAGTAGCATGAAGGATACACCAGAAAGGGTAAAGGAAGGTCAAGAAAGTGTGCACTCCCCATGGGAGAGAAATTGGGTAAGGGGTACATGTGGACAGGAAGGCATTCTAGTTGGTGATGTACGTGTGTCCTCAGTGCATGCAAACAAACAGAATTTTGGTGCTTTGACCACAAAAACAAGAGGTGATTAGCAGCTGTGTGAGATGAACATGCAAATTTTATTATAGTAAACTTTATGGTCTATATGTATTGCATAACATGAAATACGTTAGATATGCACAGTAAATTGTATTTTAAAAAATCATCTTGATCTTTCAGCTAAGATATAAATTGTTTGTATGCATTAATAATAAAGATCTTAGATTGTCTGAAATATAGTCAGTACAGAGAACTTACTTAGAATTTTCCATGGAAGAATTCTATATTGAGGACATAATCATGTAGTAATTCTCATTTTAAATTTCTCATGTTAAAGATTAGCATTATGGTTGTATTACCAAAAAATTGAATTCTTGGAATTCATCTTGAAAAAAACAACTTAAACACATACTTTATGCCTCAGCTTACGCGTTATGGAGTAAAGAGCTATAAGGACAATCCTTGGTTACCAAACACAGTAACCAGCATGAATTGATGTTACCCTTCACCAAAGTCCTTAATAATAATTTTTAAAAAGAAATATTTTTAAACAAAATCCGTGAAGCGAGGCCAGGACATGGGGCAGGGAAACAAGGGAATTAGAAGTCAGCATTAGGGATGCAGGAGTTTTGGCTTTGGGTAAACTAGTGGATGCTTCTCAGCAGCTGTGTTTGGATAATGTCTCTTAAATTAAGAGCTCTGTGATCTTTCCATTCCTGCCTGGTTTTGCTTTGTCACCAGCTTCCCTGGGTGATAACAGTTCTGGAGAAGATGTTAACAAATGTTACCAAGTTCTTAGGAAATAGAAGTTAACGAAAGCATCATATTTTTAGATAGGAGAAATCCCTGTGTTTTACAGAGCTGGCTCTGGTCTAGCAACTTAGTGAGTGGCTGGGCCAGCCAAACAGTGGAATGAGATGAATTCTGTTCTTCGAGTTTCACTGTGTGTAAGGAGGAAAGTGCTGCTAAAAACCATAATTCACCAAGCAAGATAGGCCCTGGTTCCCAATTATACTTCCACAGAAAGTGCCCCTGAGAGAACCAGGGCTCTGCAGGTGTGGCAGGTGTGAGTGGGCCACATGACTGCAGAATCTTTGCACTAATTCTGACTCACAAAAGAGCTCATACTCGGGCCTCGTGGAATTGGTCTTCTCTCTGTTGCACCATATTTTGTTCTGGGATTCTACACTCCTGCAGCTGCAGGAGAAAAACCTCTGTTCTGTGCTCTCTGGTCTTCTCCAAACCATGGTGAGTAACAAAAGGCCCCTCTACATATCACTGTCTCTCCCTGGACCTGTGAGACAAGTGTGAAGTCCCATGAGGTCATGGGAATTGCCAGCAGAATAGAGGCAGACTTTAGTGGTTGACTTCTCTACTCTGCTCTCTGTTTCTTACACGGGGCTTCAGGAGGTGGTCTCGAGTGACTCCTGAAGTGCATCCATTTGTATTATTTATGTCGCACTGGAGATTGCCGTCTTTCAAGTAGCTCAGAGAGGCAGTGCGATCAGAGCTCTGGTTGCGCTCTGCAGTTCCAGGCTCCAGGGGCAGCCGGCAGCAGGGGAGGCGGCGGCGGAGGTGGAACATGAAATGCTAACTGCAAATGTCGTGACTGCACATAGCTGGACTCACTGGGTTTATTTTTTTTTCATGTATTCTGGTGATGCATAGTTATTACACAAAAACAGCAAAGTGTATAAGTAACTTACTGTAAGGTTATTCAAGAAATATTTCTGCATGAATATGTTGTATTGCTGAAAAGAAAAAAAGAATTGGTATACTTGCACTTTTAAATTATTGTCTTGAGTTTAGAGAAAAATAAGAAAAAATATTGAGAATGTTGATCAGTCACTGCACTCACGATGACCTCTTCCTTCTGGAAGTTTGCTAACATAGTGCAGATGGGAAGGGGTCACATAAACCATCTAGGTGAAGCATGCACCTGTGTGAGGAGAAAGCGCTTACGTGACTTTGGTCTCAACAGTACTCAATGACAGGATTCGTCCAGTGGGCTGGGCTCTTGACCTTTCTGCTGAGTGTTTTCGTTAAGAGAGTAAATGTGGGAGGAGAAAAAAACCCTGTGTCCCAGACAAGATAGACATTGAGTGATTCTTGTTGTTAGGTGAGCAAGTATGTTAGACTAGAAAGAACAGTGCATTCACACTAGATTTATACTAGAACTGAGATTTGCAGCTTTCTAAGTGGGACTTGGGCAGATAACTTCTCTGCTTGCTTATTTTCAAAGTATAAAAACCACTTGCGAGAAATGTTTTAAGACTGATGATATAATTGTGCAGAGCCAAACTTAATACCTGGCATATAGCAGGTGCTCAGTAAATGCAGCTCTGGTTAAAAGTGTTTTTATTGCTAATAAAAATAAAGCAGTGTTTCTTTATCAGTAGTAGTACTCAAGTGAACTGTGTTGAGCCAGTGCAGAATAAATAAATATTTCTGTCTCAGCAGCAGCAGAGCAGAGCTGTTACAATCTGTGGACAAGTCCTGCCTTCTCATGTGAATTTGCACTCCATGGATTTGGGGGAAAGCTAAAGCCTCTTTAATCGTGAATGCCACTGTCCAGGTTAAATCAGTACACCAGCTAAGTCAAGTGTTCGTGCTTGTATATTAGTGAAAGGCACTAGAGACTATTACAGAGGGAATGGATTTCGTGTCAGGAAAAGCCAAGTTAGAACAGGGCAAGACCTGCCAGTACTGATTGCATAATCTTGAGCGAGTGGCTTCATTTCTTCCTGCAGCTCCTCTGCTGTAACCCAAGGGTGGTTACCCCTTCTTGTCAGATTGGTTTTGAGGATGCTTCTCCTCATCCTCCATGGTGCTGTTAATTGTAACACACTTGTACCTTGGTTTCCATTAGGGATGGATTCCAAGACTCTCCATGACTACTGCAATCCAGTATCCTCCTTTGCACTTTATCTAGCTTATGATTAGCACTGTATTAATCACTGTGCTGGTGCTTGGGCAAATACCCACAACTTAAAGGAGGAGAAGCTTATTTTGACTCAGTTTCTGTGGATTCGGTCCATGGTTGACTGACCACCAAGGCAGAAGGGACATGGTGGAAGGACCTGGCACAAAACTGCTACTTAGTGCATGGCAGCCAGGAATCAGAGAGGGAAAGGCTCCAGGGACAAGAATGAACCCTTCCAAGCCACAACTCCAGTGACCATCTCCATCCAGGCCCATCTGCTAACAACATTGAACCATGAAGTCATCCATGGTGGCTTCACAGATGAGCATGACACTATGATGCAATCACCTTCCACACACCTGAGAATTTTGGGAAGTGTTTTAGATTTACCATAACAAATACCTAAAACAATGTAAATGCTATGACAATAGTTATGCTAAACCATATATGAATAAATGACAAGAGAAAGAAGGCTGTACATTTTCAGTACCAATGCCATTTTTCTTGTTTTGGAATATTTTCTGTGTAAGTTTTGCCCAGTCAACAGTGGCGAAGACATGAACAATGAGGCCAGCTGTCCTTTTCACCCTGCTACTCAGCCGATTTAATGTTAAGAAAAAGTGGGGGGAAATGAGAGTACACATTACTCTTTGAAAAGACAATTTAGAGCCTTAAAAGATTGTTTTCAAAATATGAGGATCCATGCCTACTGTAAATATGCAGTGTTCAAAATGGTAAAGACATTTTCCTACAGAGCCAGTGGTCAGGGTAGCACTTGGCAGGCACTAGAAATACTTTGCCTTTCTTACCTTGAAAGTCAGAAGTACTGGGATGATAACTTGCTATAACTGTTTTCCATTTCCTGTGTTTTTAATATCACGGCGATGTATTCCTGGGCCCAGTGATGTATAGAATGACTGGTAGAGTAATATCGTTTCCAGAAATCTATGCAAAACCCAGTAATCCACAGGAAGAGGAGAATGTCTCCCTTCAGTGCAGTGACTGCACTGTCTACGGGTCCCATCCCTGGTTTGTGACTTTGTGTTCCCTGGATCATGGGATAGAGCAAAGTCCATTTACCTGTAAGCTGCTGGCAACATCAGCGTGTTTAGACTGCAGGTCTCCAACCACTATGGCTGTTTCCCATAACTCTGCACGGACCAGGTCTCCCTCTAGGACTGTCTGAGCACTGGTGACAGCATCAGGGGGGCATTGCCACACTGTGGATGAACAGCGTGAAGGAAAGAGTATAGAAAGCACAAATAAAAGAGAGGAGGGAGGTTAGGGACAGCTTGCTTGCAACAGAGGTCCACCCAGGAAATACCCACATTGATCTCTGCCTTCTGAGCATCCACTCTGGTTACAGTGTAGCATGAGAGACAGAGAAAAATGAGTCGAAGGGACTCGTTCCTGAGACACTTAGGCACAGACTTCACACAGATAACCATGATCAAGGTTAAATAGTAAAGACACCATGGAGGTCTGAGGCAAGGCTAATTTAATTCTAAGAAGGAGCTGTTATGTCCTCTGGGACACATCAGAGAAGGCGTGTGGGAGGGGACGTGTGTGGGCCCACAGGAGGCACAGGAAGGATTCTGGCATTCGTACATCCGGGAAACTGGGTGGGACAGTGAGCACAGCTGGAGAGCGCTGCAATGTCAGAGGTTTCCTTCCACAGGGCCCTGTATCCACGGAGGAGCTCTGGCTCAGTAAATATCCAGTCACTGTTCAGTAAGCAGATTTTTAACTCTCTTCATTCTGTTATCTGTAATCAATGCTGCACCCTATCCTTCTGTAAAAGTCAACTTAAAGTAAACACATAATGAAATGACTCCTTTCTCTGTATCTTCAAGCACCCCACAACCAAGAGCAGCTCGTTGGATGCCACTGAGGAGCTGTGCATCAGTAGCTAGTCACGCCGAGGTAGAATGATAAAGGGAAATCTTGCCAGCGCTCAGGAAGGCAGGAGGGGTATCCTTTTCATATTTAAAAGGCTGTCACTTAGAAGCAGAACTGTACTCTTTCTGTAACTGTCCAGAAAGCAGAAGTAGGGCCAGGGTATGGGCCAGGGTATGGTCATGCAAGTTTAAATTCAAGCTGTGATTGTCACCCAGCTTAGTATCTTCTGTCCACAGAATGAGTGGCCCCATGAAAGTATCCTTTTCAGAAGTCAAGGGTAGAGCCTTACCATTCTATTCTACGTGGAAAGTAATCCAAGCATTTTATTAAGTCAAAGCAATCTAACTTCCACTGTGTTGTATAGTTATTGTGAATTTTACTGGAATTAAAGGTATTTTTTTAAAAAAAGAAATTCAGTTCAAATATTGGAGAAGATTCTTAAATTATGTCTAACTTAGCTACACCATCTTTATTTGTGTCATCAGGTGTTAAATAAAACTAGAAGCTCCTCCTGTCTGCAAAAGGAGTTCCACTGCATTCCTGAAAGACACTTGATTAACTGCTTTATATAATATTTGCCAAATGCACTAGCATATCACATTTAGTGAAGCTTATACAGAAATAGTATAAGCATTCAGGACTGCTTAAGCTATTTGCTTTGATGCTTTCAAGCCTAAGTGTCAGACAGTAGAATTTTCTATATCAACAAAAGCCACAGTTGTGGCGGAGATGCGTACCGAGAGTCTAACCTGCCTTCTCTGTCTCTCCCCTCACCGTTTAGCTGCGGTATTGAAGTACGAGAACAACGTCATGAACATCAGGCAGTTCAACTGCTCCCCGCACCCGTACTGGCTCCCCAACTTCATGGACGTCTTCACCTGGTCCCTGCCATTCGTTGGGGAAAAAGGTGTGTGGTAAAGTTGAAGATGCCCGCAGTGGCCGGCACACAGGGGGGATGGCTGTGCCTGTGAACCCAGCCCGGCCAGGCCCCGGGTCTCATGGGCAACACTCACGGGTGACACAGAGGAGGAGCTGTGAGTATGAGATCAAGCGAGCATACAAGGGCCTGGGGACAGAAGGGAAGCTCGGGGCATGGGTTCAGTCCCTCGAGAACAAGGAGACTAAGAAATGACGGAATGCCTGATCTTAAGCAGCTGTGGCCACCTCCTTTCCTTGCTCCTCTGCACTGTAATTCCCAAGTCATACTCTAGTTTACAAATTACCTGTCAAATCACAGTTTGCTTATATTTCAGATGTGAATAGTAGTCATTGTACCATAATGCTAGTTGTTACTATATTTTGAAAACACGATGAAAAGCAACAAAAAGTACCTCATTAAAATACAGGGGCATTGCTGTGTTAAGGGTGGAGGACACCTCTAAAGCTGTCTCAGCAGGTGTTAGCATGTGCCTGTCATGCCAGTGCTGCAGGAGGCTGAAAACAATGATCTCAAGTTCAAGCCCAGCCTGCCCAACTAAGTTGAGACTCTGGCTCAGAAAAGGAGGGGGCCCTGCAAAGGTAGCTCAGGGTGAAGGCCCTGGGCCGCTACTGCCAGTTTTTGAGAATCACGCTTTGCTTTTCTTCTTCCTTCTCATTCCTTTGTTCCTCCTCCCCTTTCCTGTCCTCCTCCCATGTTCTTCTCGCCCTTGCTTGTTTCCTCTCCTATTCCCCTGTCCCGAGTTCCAGGGAAAGGCTAACATTCTCTAAAGCCCTATAACAGCTGGGCTTTTTTCCAGTAAAACTTTGAGAGTGGTTAAACAGGACCAGGGCTGAGCTGTCCATGTGAGGTCTTCCCTGCGATGCCAAGACCTGGCCCAGGAGCTCCTACCTGTCCCCAGCCATGTTCCTAGCCACTTCCTGTGCTGGCCCAGCCACAGCACATGGTAGAACCACCCCTGATCCCTCTGGAGGTTGCAAGTGGAACCCTAGCCAAGCTTGGGCACCCGGAATATACTTGCATTGGGTGTTCTCTATGAGTTACTCAAAATTTGAGCATCCATTATAAAGTAACATATTGTAACATGATTCAGTTTAGATAGCCAAACAAACTGGATTACTGTTGATCCCACTGAAATACTATTCATCACACATCTTCAAGAGAATATTTTTAATACCCTTCTTTGTTGAGTATTACTTTCAGAGAAAAAATGGACAAGCGAAAAAGCTTTCACATGTTATAACTCAACTCATGTATAAAACTAGATAAGGCTACTTGAATCCATTTGTTTAGCTAAATTTCTGACTAAAATGTACCTATATTAGAGTCTTTTTGGAAACTAGTTAATGATATTTCTATCATTACATTCACTTTTACGGTCAGTGTATAGCCTCAAAAATGACTTCAAGTATACTAGTTCATCGGTCCATGATTTTTATTTAAACACAAAATGACATAACTATCATTGTACAGGGTTATTTGGGAAATTAAAAATTTGAAATCAAAATCTGGTATTCACTTGTCCATGCTGAACAGAAGTTTATTATCTAATCTAGATCATGCAACAGCATTGTGCAAATATATAAAAACTGAACAATAACCACTGGCTCTCTCAAGGATTTCTAGGCTGTTTACATCTGTCCATTCAGGTTGTTCACTTCCCATTGACCAAGAGCTAATAAATGTCCATATAAATTTTCCTAAGGGTGAAATGATATCTGGTGATCAAGAAGCCCCTAGGACCTCGGGGCCGGTTGGTGACCTGTGGCGCCGTGGCGGTTATAGCCTGTGGCGCCACACAGTAGGACACGTGTCTGAACCTGGCTGACCAGCAAGGCCAGGGTAGCAATAAAGATTGTGACACAGGCTCTGCTCTCCATTTGTTTCTTCCATAGTGACTGAGATGCTGGTCAATGTCCTCAACATTTGCTCTGATGACGAACTCGGGTCAGAAGAGGACGGCTTTGACGGTGAGGTCCTGGGTCCTCGTGCAGACTCTAATTGCTATCTTTATCAGTCAGGTTCTAAGTTTTGGCTTGTGTTTAAAGTGTAACACACCACTGTGAACAAAATACAGAATTTTACTTTCTATTTGCTTTTTTAAATTAAGAAGCAAAAAACATGAAAGAATTTTGCCATTAATTTGAAGATATTGTTGAAATCAAAAACCACTTTAAAAACTATCTTTTAGTAGCTCATGTTGCTAAGTGACATTTTCTGGCTTTTTGAAACAGGTGCCGTTGTTTGTTTTACAGCAGATGTTGCCATTAGGTGGGCCACCGAAGTGCCCTTCAGTGAGGTGTTCTATCACTCTCAGTTTTGCTCTGTGATAGAAGAAGGCATTTAATATGTATTGATGTGTTGGTGGCTGTGATGATGCAGTGGTTTTCACATTTGTAGCATGAATACTTGGACTATTTTCCAAGATACTGTTTGGTATTCTCTGATTTCATAGAAGATACTTCATCTACAAGGGACAAAGATCCATGAGCCTAGATGTGAGGTGGCAGTGGCTCTGGGTCTTGAAAGAGCACGCTGTCATGAGTAGAAGCCTGCAGGGACCCCACCCACTGGGTACTGTGCTCTGAGCACTGACACCCGAGAATCTGCATCTGTCTGATTCGTATAGGAACAGCTCCCGCCATGCAAATGTGTGGACGCTTTGCCTATGGTATCTGGCCATCCTAGATACTCAATGGGTATTTTTCTGAATGAATGCTGTGTACATAATTACTAACACCTTGGATCTCCATAGTCTTATTTCACAGAATGTCACATGTTGGTGCCTACATGAACACTGGCTACTAAACTTGGCTGAAGTGGGGATTTGCTAACTGGAGCTGTTCCTATACGAATCAGACAGATGCAGATTCTCAGGTGTCAGTGGACTGCCACTACTCAGTGTCTGTTTCCTTCTAGGGGAAGGAAACTTCACCCACCTTCTCCATTGCTTGCATGGCAGAGTATATGCTGGGATTTACTGTGCTCTACAGCAGTCGGTTGCAATCCGTGTGCCAGGCCCGCCCCCACTGGCGTTAAGTTTGCTGGTTCCGTGCATAGGGTGTGCCTGCTCTCCTGTATGAGCACCATCCAGCACCCCAAGTATTAGTTCAGCCCTGAAGAGAGACAGGTCACCTGGTCACACCTGGAGCACCCGACCCCACCTGGCCAGGTGAAATGGGTGGGCTTGGGCCCCCTGAGTTTCTTTCACTTTTCTCCAGTGGTCCATTTCCATTGGCTTACTCAGTAAGCTTTGTCTCTTTCTGAACACTTTCTTCTGCTTCAATATAAATTATTTCCACAGACTAGATTTACAGTAAAATGTGTGTTCTCTACCTTTTAAGCATCACTGTGACACAGGCTTGCAAAGTTTGTGTTACAAATCCTGAGCATCTATCCCTAACTGTTGTCCACTTTGGGATGAGCAGAAAGAGCTCAAAGTATTGCTCAGTACTTCCTGGGAAAGATGGGTCCTCTTTCCCCATGTTCCTGTCTGTTGGACAGAGCATACCTCATTCAACAGGTCATGTGTGACTTGTTTTCCTCTTGCCTTTTTTTCCCTCTTGTTTAAAGTTTGTTGCTTTGTGTTCCTGAGACCAAAGAGAGGTCAGACCCCAGGGTTTTGTTTTTATCATCCAAATGGGGACAGGTACAAAGCAGAGGCCCCTGTGTCTGATGGTACCCAGCAGGTGAAAGCGGCACAGTCATCGTATCACCATTCGAGTCACCTTTCCCTAGAAAAGGAGTTTTAAGGAGAATCGAGTTAGCAAAGAAGGGGACCATACATACCTGAATGAGAAGAAGCGGGTTTGTTAAGGAAAAGAAACTTAGATTCTGTTTTCACTCATTGTGGTGTGTTTTCTGCCCTCTGAACAGTGTGGATAGGACACTGGGAATCTTCTAGTTTCCTGACAGTGCCACCTGCCAGTGTCTTAACAGAAGTGGGCTGCAAAGTCCGTCCTGCTCGGGAGTTTGGGGCCCTGCAAGGCTGAGACTGAGGTGCTCAGAGGTGCCATGTGCTCTTGTTTCGTAGCTAAACTTTCCTTTAAGGGGAACAACACAGAAACGTTGCTATTCCAAATGCATTCTGGGCAGGCTGCTATACAAGTTGGAGTGAATGGTCAGGAGGGCCCTAGCTCGGCCTTTAACGTGACACAGAAGCCCAGGCTCCAGGGGCCACGCGGAAGCCTCCTCACCCTTGGCCGTCTTTGGGAGTACAAGTCATCAACAACTGATACTGAAGTCCCCTTCGGCACTGGGGTAGAGTTTCTGTCCCCACAGCCTCTCTCCCACCATGCTTGTCTGTGTGTCACTGGGTGACCCTGCTCTGCTTGCCAGGCTCCGTGTCTGTTGGCCTCAGGGAAAGCAGGAGTCAGCAGACATCAAAGACTTCACTAAAGCTCTGACTTAAGTCGCTGCTTATTTTAAGAGGGGCCTTGTCTTGATGAGTCACGTATCAAGTGTGCTCGACATGTTTCCCTGTATCCAGTGTCAGCTGAAAAGTCAGAGGCGATGGCGCCCTTACAGGCTATTTCTTTAGCCCAGAATGCTGACTGCTTGGTATCTGTAGAGCACACAAGCAAGTATTGTCCTCCTTACCTTCAGATCTGTCACCTCCTTTACCCCACTTAGTGATAATGACCGAACACTAAGCTGGCAGCATGGAAAAACCCTGTAACTTAATAATTTCACCATTTTGGCTAACAACAACCTGGTAATCACTTTCATTTACTTTAACTGTATGAGGCACTTTATATCACCTTTAATCTTCAAAACAACCTTTTCCTTTGAGTGACTATCATCCTCATTTTACACGTGAAGTAATGGAGACTGGGTAAGATCCAAGCCTACGATGATACAGCTGGTAAAATCACAGCCTGAATTCAAACTAACTTCTGCCAGGTTAAAAGTCTTGACTTTCCACACCTGAGATTGCAGGGCTTCAAGTCTTCCCTTAGAAACAGCAGCCATTTTAAAAAATAAAACTGAACAGACATGCGGTCCTTTAGTTTCTCCCATAGAATGTTCTGTAAGTGTTTTGTGGAGAAACAGATTCTGCACTGTCCTTTGACCATGAACTCCTGTGCAAAGCCTGTTCCAAGAAGGGGACGCTTCCGGGTGTGCTGAGCGGACAGAAAGTCCTCCAGTTTGCACAGCTTCTGTGATAGAAACTGCATCATGGTGCTCTTGTCACCTCTGCCTCCAAGCACAGGAACCCAAGGGCCTCTGAAAAGAGCTCACCGCTTTAGGTTGGCCTATGGGTTTTTTTTAATGTTGAAAATAAAATTCAAAACGTCTGTTATCTTTTACAGCTTGGAAGCTGTTTAATGCCAGTGAACGTCTTGACAACCTAATTTATATGTACTGGAGCCTGTGTTTCCTGTTGCACTTCTGATTGGGATAGTCTGGTTCCCATTTAAACTGTCATTCACTGGAACATTTTGAAGGAAAAAGAAACCAAAGTAGATGAATCTCATTTGGTAGTGAACCCTGCTTAATGGAGAAGACTCGCTCCAAACCCGGGCTCTGCTGGGAAGCTGACAGGCAGATTGTGGGCCCTGTCCCCCAGGGCTTCCTGTCCTTTGGTCCAGCTACAGTAGGGAGTGAGCTGCAGAAACCTACAGAAACAGCTTTGTCATTTAGGAGTATTTATTTGGAATTTCTTTGGGGGCTTAAAGTCATAGACTGTGAAATCACTTTTTTTAAAACAAACTATATTTGCAAGTATAAATGATAGGTCTCAGTAACAAGAAAAAAACTGTAGAGGTGAAACTGAGATCCTATAGAACAGAAAGAAAAGAAGAAAGTAATAAAACTAATATATTTCAAGCCAAGCATAGTTTCAGGCTGCACTGGAAAGACCTAATATTAAATTAGGACTTATGTCTGCTTTCAACTAAAGAGCAAACCACATGGTAGAACCCTTATCCTTTCTGCTCATTTCTGCCTTAACTTTTGTTAGCCACAGCAAGTTATCCAATATGGAATCAGAGCACATTTTCCCGATCCTCTGCGAAACCAGCTAAATTACATACAAGGAAAAATACCTGGCTCTGAATTGTTGCGGAACTCTTTGCTATCTGATGTCCTGGGTTCCAGGTGTCTCCCCTCATCACACAGAACTCTCCCAGTGCCAGGTTTGGACGTAATGGGCCCGACATGCTGTCTTTCTGGTCCTTGTTCAGGACCCCTGGAAGGGTTCGCTTGTATGATTTTCTACCGAAGTTGTATTTATTGTCATGATAAATGTATGGCTCACTAGAAAAACATTTGAAACTAGTAATTCTTATGCAGGAACACTTTAGGAACTAAGCACCGCCAAAATCAAGCAGTTATTGTCAGCAAATATTGGCAGCCTCTAAATTAGACTAAAAATCTGGGATGAATAAATGAAGAAGTCAGAAATCACCTCTTCTCCATCAACCACAGCTTGTATACTAAGAGCTGAAAGCTGTGTGCCTTTGGGGCTTTAAATGATTATTGTACTTCTGGTTCCCAATCCAAGAGGAGAAAAATTGCATGCCCTGTAATAATTGAGTTGAGAGGTCTATATAAAAGTTTTTAAAAATTTATTTAGCAGTGTTGGGAGTCACACCCAACAGCTTGAACATGCTAAAGCAGTGCTTTGCTACTGAGCTACACCCCCAGCCAAAAAGTACTATATGTTGAAATAGAAATCTGAGAGCAAATGCTAGGGGACTTCAACAGGGTGCAGTGCAGTGAGACTTGTTGAACCCATTTGGTGCCTGACCTGAAGTTGGTCAGCAGACAAGTGACACCCAGCAGAGTTCGAGGAAAAGCAGATAACTTTACCCAGTCTGAAAAAGCCACTTGGACAGTAACAAAAGGGCGAGTATGAACATAATTTACGAACTTGATAAAGTCCAAGGGACTAGATCTGAACAAAGATCAAAGGAAAGGAATGGAAAGTGGCCATCTAAAAGAACTTTCCAAGGACTTCCCATTGCAGAATCCTTTCCAATTTCAGGTCCTGTCACAGGACAGAGAGGAAGGGGCAGAGGACATAGATCTAAGGTTGATGAGTCTGTTCCTGGCCCCTAGATGTAGCATTTATGGGAAAATTCTTCAGGCTTGGGGAAGGGTGGGTCTCTGCAGACGCAGGCTTGAGACTCGCTGACATCTTCCATTGGGAAGTGCCCAGCAATTTGGAAATGGAGTCCTGGAAATTGGGAAGGAATTAGGGCTATTGATAGAGTTGTGGAATGAAATAACTGAGCCTATCAGAGTAAGAGAGGCCTCCAAGATCGCTGGTGTGGAAGGAGAAATCAGAAAATCAAGGAAAAGAAGGACAGCTGGGGAAAGAGAAAGTACAGTTGATGAGAGAGAGACAGAGGCAGAGACAGAGAGAAATGGAGAGAGAGAACCAAGGTAATGTAGCAGTGCAGGAAGCAGCTACTTGAAAACCTTTGTACCCTGTCGATTGTGGTGATGCATGCCTGTAATCCCAGCATTTGGGAGACTGAGGCAGGCTGCACGTTCAAGGCCAGCCTGGGTCACATAGAGAGTTCCAGAACAGCCTGGACTACATACAGAGGCCCTGTCTCAAACAAAACAAAACAAAACAAAACAATTTGTGCCCTTAAACTTAACACAAGATGAAGTCTGAAAATGAAAATGAAACATTAAGACAATGACTTTGGTTATCAGACATTGAATTATTAAAAAGAGGTATATCCAGAATTTATTATAACAGCACAAAATGAATTAAAGTCAGTGGGAAAAAGTTGAATAAATAAAGTCCATTTGAATGTGCAACTATTTTACTTTACATATTTTTATCATTACATTAAAATATTCAGAGTATCTGTTGTGCTGTATATTCAGTAGTGAACAAAACACATGGCCCCTGCCTTCATCCATCCTCTGGTCCAGCAAGTAATTAAACCAGTTTTAAACACAACAGTGAGAGGATGTAGCAGGCAGGAAAAGGGAGCTCAGAGCAGGATGAAATGCCTGAAAACCAGAAGAACGTGGAGGCCTTCCTTCCTGTCCTTTTCTACTTCTGAAAAGTCCAGGAAAAAAACCCTATGTATTTTGCTGCTTTAGAAATTTGAGAATACGAGAATTCCACATCGTTTTTCAAGGAAATTCTACAAAATGGTTTCTATCAGGTTACCAGTTCTAACTTCTCTTATCTTTTTTATAATAACCAAGTACTATGTTCAGAATGTGATTGGAGTAGGGGGAGAGGAAAGTGCATAAAACTAATGTCATTTAGTACTTCGTAAACTTTGCAATGTCTTCTCAGGCTGTTACTAATTAACTTGGCAGCTTATTCTGATTTGCAGCTGCCCAATATTTTAGTGACTAGTTTAGAAGATAAATCATTTTTGTCATGATAAATTTACTCTTTGTACTTTATAACATTAGGTAGCTGCTTTTATATTGCGCTTACACCTTACAAAGCAAATGGATCGTTATATCCAGGATCGTTAACATTGCAGCAGGTGGGGACAGCGAGGGAGCAGTCACTGCTTGGAAGGGGCCCCTGTCAGGGTCGCAGGCCTGGGTCAAAGGTCAGTCATCCCTTCAGGACCCCTTCCAAGCCCAGCCTTTGTTTTGTTCAGGGATAGAGGTGTTAGAAGTACTGAGATCTCTGTGTGGTAGTTGCCATGACTTCACCCAGATGTCTTTCCTAATCCCCCATCATAATCTGCACATTGCAGGGAAGCTCAAGCTTCACTGAATAAAGTAATGGAGAAAACAACTCTGTCCTTATGGCAGTTCCTTGGCTAAATTATACCCACTTCAGAAAGAATGATGCTTCAAAAATGTTCTAGGTTTTATAATGTATATCCAGGCATAGTACTATATACATATGTAATTCATAATGATTTCACATAGTTTTAAAAACAACTGACCATTATAACATTACAGGCTTCCTTAAACTGGTGATGACATTTACCAACTTACACTGAAGGACCACTAAGATGAATCTAAGCCTAAATGTATTAGAATTGATTTGAAACTGGATGTGGTAGTGCTCACCTGTAATCTCAGTACTTAAGAGGGTGAGACAGGAGGATTGCTTTGAGTTCAAGGCCAGACTGAACTGCATAGTGAAACCCTTCCTCAAAAAGACACACACACACACACACACACACACACACACACAAATTATTTGAGAAAGCAAACTGTGTTTCATAGTAAGAAAGAAAGCTGTGTGTTCTTGCTAATTCATTCTCTGACTGAAAGACATGGAAACAGAGTGCTGTCTGTCTTGCTGAAGGTGAAGACCGTATTTACTTGTCTGTCTGTAGAACAACTTCCCTTTGGCAAAGATTAGAAGCTAGCTAATAAGATAACTAGTAGAGCGGTCCTCACGGACAGGAGCACAACGGGCAGTGTTGTTTCCTGGAAACAATACCACACTAGTTAGTATACACATGAACTTTCGGTTCTCCAGCAGAGCCTTCATGGTTCTGCTTAGCCATAAACATTGTAGAGGTCCAAGTTTTCAGCTTGAAGATTGTATTGTCATGAGAATAGTTCAATACGTGATCAAACAGCTGCAGAATGGAAGTTGTGATCCAGTTTATAAAATATTCTCTCTAAAGAAATGTCTGGGTCTCAGATGGCAGGTGCAAATACTATACTAAAAAGTGTAATAAGTGCTCTGAATACTTATATTTTAAGCATAGTTTTCTATGAGACAGTCGTTGTTCATTCTTCAATCTTACTTTCAAATCCTCCTTAGCTTATGAGATGTTACCAAACCATTCTCCCATGTATTCTCAGAAGTCTGAGAAAGACTTGGAAGTCTTGCTCAGTTTGAGACAGCATCTCTCCAGAGGGGTCTCTTTGTTCTGCAAGGCCATGTGACAATGTCCTGTCAGCCATCCTTGTCCCTTAGGGAACTTGTCACCATCTGGGATCCAGCTTTCAGCCAAGTTGGCCCCAAACCCAAGTTATTCCCATCTAAGAGCAGCTTGATGGTCGTCAATGTCACATGGCTGTCCTTCAATTCTGAAATTACTGGATCTACTCAAGCTTTTTGGTCCTCTAAGAAATAACAAGTGTTTCTGAGAGCCCACCATGGGCATGAGCCCAAGTGCCATGCTTGCATGCCATCTCTGGTGGCACAGAGCCTGGTCTGTGTGCCCGTGCACAGTGAGGATGAATGAGCTCTGCTTACTTAGTTCATTCTTCCACACAGTCCAGAAGCTGATCAGCTGGCCTGCTTCCAGGTGCATCCCAGTGCTGGGGCATTTCTTTCTAGCTGATGACCTTGGACAAACAGCTTGCCTTTTTAAGAGTCTGTCATTGACCTCTGACGTGTGGAGCTAGCCAGCACCATCTTAGTGGGGTCATTCATAGGCAGTATCTTCTCACAATTAAGTCCCAGGCATTGGGACTGCTTCACTCTTAGAAAATAAATCTATGTTATTAACTCAATAATTATTACTTCAATCAGTTTTGTTTCTAATTTTCCATTGTCAGTATGTTAAGTTGCTTTGTTTCTACCATTACAAGGGGGATTTCACAGGCTCTTAGTTTCTCCCTTGGCAAATAGAAAATCCGACATGTCCTTTATAAGGTGTCACTAAATATGTGATTGTTTCTTGAAAAGGAAACAGAGGTTCCTAGTCTCCTGTGCAGTTCTCAGTTTTCGCCCGTTAGAAGTACGTGTGTGGTCAGCTTCCACCAGTCTGCTGCGGAGGCACTGTGCAGGTGCTGGGTAGGCCTCCAAGAATGACAGGACGTGGAATCATAGTAGAATCTGTGAGTTACAGTAACCTTTAACCAAACAGAAAATAACTGAACAGTGACAGTGATCAGACATATGAGCAACAGTCTCTACACTCATAGGACTTTTTACCCAAATAAATCTGTTGTTTCGTATGACTTAGAGCAGTGGGGAAGCGAAGTCTGGCCGGTGATGGTGAACCTTTCAGAGCTTTCTGTGATAACAGCCAGCCAGCCCCCTGTGGCATACACTCGTAGCTTTGGCACCAGCAGTCTAGCCTATGCTGGCCTTTTATTACCTGGCAGAGTTCTTATTTTTAAAATTTATATTTAAAAGTTGTCTGTGCTTTCGAGATGTGATATAAGACAGAACAGCTTTATGCCAGGTCTCGCACTATTACAGGCACTATTACATGCTGAAATTGTAGCTGAGTGAAAACCCATGTGGAAGACGTTCAGAGTGTGTGGTTTGGAGTGGCCCATCGTGTTCCAGTTCACCTCGGGAGGGTAAGGCAGCAGGGTTAGAGTTCAGAGTAGAAGTGTTCTCCAAATACAGCTGCACCCAGCATCTTCAAGTCATGGCCTGCATGGGTGGCAGTGCTCAAGTATGTGTCCAGTAACGAGGTCAACAGCTGTGCCCTCTGGAAACTGGTGGTCTCAGTCTTGGTGGAACAGCCCTCCTGCGCAGACCACACAGAGACCTCCCAAGGGAAGTCTAAACTCCGCATGTCCTCCTTCCAGAACCATGGGCCTGAGAACATGCCTGCGCTGGCAGTAGGGCCTCGCTACAGCTCTTTCCCACGCTTCTCCACTTGCCTCCTGCAGGTTCACCAGAGAGGCCCTTTAATGTTTAAATATGTATTGCACTAGAGTAAAATCGAGAACATTGAAATGGAAATACAATTTAAAAGACAAAAGGTAAAGAGGTTTGCAAGCATCCTTGAGGATCTTGTCCATACGTTTCACTTTAAACGGATGATACTGGAGATTAAGTTGCTAACACCGAACACACAATGAGCCACAGAATAATATAGGCCTCTCATTTAAAATGACAAGTGTTAACAATGTTATATTCTTTCCTACTCTTTAAACTTGAAGTTGGGAATCATTTTCATTGGGAGATACTCTTGGAGCTGGCTGAGTGAAAATGAAACAGGCCACACTTTGGAAGCCGTTCCATCAGCATAAACCCAGTTCCCTAGTGTTTATGACCCGCTCATACCACGACCTCAGGAGCATGGCGAGGTAGGAAAGCATCTTAAGGCACTGGTCACAGCTCACAGCCTGGAGAGAAACAAAGGAGTGTGGTCGTAACTTTGAGAAGTACCCTTGCTGGACATAGATGGTCAAAGTGCATTATTGCTAGACTGTGTTCAAGCATCAGAGGGCAGGGAATAAGGTTTAGGGATTACAGTGCAGGGGTTGCCTTGGATATGAGCCAGGTGTTGTCAGAAGACTGTGTTTGTACTTTTTATAATCAAGGAGATGCATCTGAAGTCATGGCCTGTCTTTTATATTACATTCTGTGTCTCACAGGCGTTGCTTTGGGATGGAAACCAAACTCATTTTAGTTTTTAGTGTAATAAAACCAAAAATATTTTTTACCTCAGCACCTTCATTCCATTAATAGCTTTTATTCATATTCAGTAATTGCTCTGTTTGGGGGAAAATAAAACCTGCAGCTATATCTGAATTCTGCCTACTAACAATAATCTGTGATAAAATTTTACTTTGAGGTAGACATCATCTGCTGCAGAAATGAATTTTAACCTTAGCAAACTTGGTTAAATAGAGAGTGGTAAAAGAAAGATCATTTTCTTAAAATCTAAATTAAAAATTTAGGGCCTGGGGATTTAGCTCAGCAGCTAAAGAGCTAAAGTACTTTCCTAATAAGCTTGAGGTTGTGAGTTTGAGCCCTGGTACAAAAAAAAAAAAAAAAAAATTGAAGAATTTGAGGCCTACCAGCAGAATATATATTTAAAAATATATGTTCTGTGAAAAAATATGAAATGTTAGTTTAAACACGTATTTTTGTGCAACACATTATTTGAATACGCATGCTATGGATACGGTTGTAGTATTTGAAGTCCTGGAAAGAAGGACGCCTAGGTAACAGCAGAAGAATCAAGGCCCGTGTAATACTGAAGAGGCAGAGATTTGGTCGTTTTTCTATCCAAGAGCATATTCAGTAACAGTAACTATACTAGCAGCTTTCGTAGTCTAATATTCCTATTTGGTAAGATATTTGAGTTGAAATTTCCATGTGGCTGTTCAGTTTCCTCTCTTAGAGCTGTGAAGAGATCTGAAATGGATTAGAGCCCGCAGATGGGGTCGTCAGAGTGAACTTCCCAGCCTGGCTGCCTCCTGGAAGTGCAGAATGGGGAGTTTTCCTTGTGCCCCTTCTTCATGGCTGAAGAGCTGGACTCCAAGACCCTCTCCCCAAAGCTGCCCCTCTCTTTCCCCGTCAAAACCAAGGTTCTAAGCATAGTATCATTTTTCTACATTTTATTACAAACTGTTTCAAACATAACAGGAAAATGGCACAAGTTGATACCAATATACCATTTCTGAATTTTCTACAACCAGTGATTCACAGTATTTGGTTTATTGTGCATCTCTCTACCTCTCCATCCCTCTGACTCTTTCTTTCTGTTTTTGGCCCCTGGCAGAGTGAGTTCTGCTTCTCTCCGTTGTATGTCTGCTGCTGTCCGAGTGTCTTGCTCTGCCGAGCTCCTGCATTTCCTGTCCCGTCGCTAGGCCTCCCCTCTTCCAAACTCCACTCGTCACAAACTTGCCCATGCTGCCTCCCTGTGGAGGATGTTTCTTTCCCCACTTCCACAGCATCGGCCATTTCAGGGAGCTCTCTTGCTTCTCACAGCAGTGAGCACCCACTGGGGTGACGCAGCCCATCCTTGCCAGTTTCCGGGGCATAAATTTTTACCCTGTGGCTGCATCTAAGTGCCCAGCATGTACATGGAGTTACTGAGGGCTCCTTGGGCACCTGCTAACCTGCTGACTTCCGGAACGTCGTTTCATTATGGCTGCATCCACTGTGAAATGTGACCCTGTGAGTCACAGTCCTCCCCGGTCTCATACCTCTGTCCCTGGACTGGGGCAGGCTGGATAATTTGGTTTCAACTTTGCACTTCCAGGTTAAAATGAGATGTTGTATTCTCTTCAGTGAACAGTAATTACCACAGTTTTTGTATACGTTATTTTCTCTCTTCATTCCTTAGTTTCTGAATTTTAATTTGAGCAACCACAGTACATTGCTGTAACTTAAGCAGAGCAGTGCTGAGAATATTCAATATGACACTCTAGCTACGTGTTGCAGGTAGTAAGATTCTGGAAGACCTGTTCTTTTCCTTGAGCTTCTTACTGAATTAGGGACTTTGAAGACTTGTGGTGGAACATTTTCACAAAAGAGCTCAGTCTAGACAACATTAAAAAATAGGGACTAGCAATGCTGAGTGCACCAGGACACTTACATATGAACTCCATTCCATCCTGCTCTCCTTTACCTCCTTCAAACTCAGTTACCTATTAATCTACATACTCTCTTGGGCTGTTTTACATTTTCATGAGGGTGAAAGCAGAGATAACAAGTACTCCTTGAGGCAGGGATCCTAGGCCCCCTTCGGTCCCCTCTTTGATACTGATTCAGGAAGCTTGGTTAGAGTGAGTGCCTCTGCTTGCTGACCAGAGAGAAAGGCTGGAGAAAGGCTGTGGCCACACAGCTGTTCACTTTCTCTGCCCTATGCAGCCAGAGGCGCTGGAAGCAGAAAGTGCTGCCCACCAGATGTGTGGGGAGGGACCTGCCCCGGTGGGGTGGGCTGGGCTGCTGCCAAGATGCCCTTACCCGCCAGCCCCCAGCCCGGGCCACATGTGCATATGAGAGGTGGACATGCTCTAGTGTCACCTCTAGAAATTAACTGATCCCAGTGAAGCATGTGCCCCATGTCGTTTTAACTTTCTTAAAGTGGGGCAAAAAGCAGAAGCCTTGTCTGCAGCCATTTCAAAATTGTTTGTGTTGTTGGAAGTTTGTGGTCTTACAGGAATGTTAGGGCAGTGATTAATCTGCCCTTATCAAACAATGGAAAGGGTTCCAAAATGCATTCATAAAAGACCTCTAAGAGAAATGGCAGAAATCTTTCTGTCAGAAAACATCAGAATATATGTTCTTATAATAGGTTAAGAGACCAAATCACATACTAGTTATCACCTACAGACTCTGGTCTCAGCAGATTATATGAAGAAAATTGTCCTTTTTGATGAAAGACATTGTTGATACTATCTCAGAAGAATGTTTTGTCCAATATTAGTGTAAGGCAGGGAAATAGAAGAAGAATCTGCTGTACTAATGCTATCTACAAAGTTTCAGATAATATATACAAAAGATAGCTTTTCCCTTATGAAAAAGAATATTTTCCTTTTTTACTTTGGATTATAAAAATCTTGAGAGATGTTTGTTTCTACAAATATATTTTGAGAATTGATGAAACAATAAAATAGATTCATTAAAGATCACATAGTAATAAAAGATTTTAAAGGGAAAATGCATATAATAAAATAACCTGTATAAATTAATTTTTTTCATATGTGAAATGGAATGTTCTGAAACTTACATGTAACTTGTTAATAGGAATAAGATGTCTGTCTCTTGCTAAACTCAGTTCAGTTTTCACTTTGCCTCCAGAACTTGTGAACCAAGCAGAACAAAGTATGCCAAGTGCTGAAAGAGATGTTTTAGGGCAGTAAATGATGCCAGATGATTTTCCACGGGGTGTAGGGGGTTGAGAGGTTCCCTGGCTCAATGGCCTCAAGGGGGCAGGGTGTGAAATGGTATGCAAAGCAGTCTTCCCAGCCAGGGCATGAGGGCAGGCACTGGGCAGCCTCATCTGCTCAGTCACCTACTTCCGTTGGCTCTAGACCCACCCACCCCTTGGGATTCTCAGCAGCTCTGGAGTTTTGCAGACATCTCACGAATCATACCTGGCATAGATGGCCGAGTGCATGGGTTTTCAGACTGGATTTAAACATGAATCTCTTAGAGGAAAAACAAGACTGATTTTGCTTACTGTTGTCTGGCTCCTGTGTAGGTTTATAGGTCATCACAGATAACAAGTCCTGTGCTGACTGCCCAACTCTCTTCCCAATACAGGAGCCACGGCAGCGGCCCGGAAGGAGGTGATTCGGAACAAGATCCGTGCCATTGGGAAGATGGCCAGGGTGTTCTCGGTTCTCAGGTGGGGCCCAGTCCTCTCTCCTGCCTTCACTCAATGGGCTTCACTATTCCTGTGCCTTAACCTGGTAGCGTAAACAGCTTAGCAGGCAGTGTTTGCTTCTCTCCAGCAGTTCGCTCCTTTCACCTTTTCAGTTACATCACAGTCTGCCAAGTATCTCTGTGCAGGAAAATGCCTGTAAACAGATTGCACCATACCTTATGCCTCTGTTTGCTACGGGATTTTAAAACATTCATTTCAGGATTGGTTGTACAACTTATGAAATAGAGAAAGCTGTTAGGGTTGTTTTTATTTTTCATTTTGGCTTTTTGGTCAAAGATGGGTTCAGCAGGGTACATTTTACTATATTGCTAGGAAATGAGCATAAACTATTAAGCTGTGAACGGGAACCATATTATTCTAATGAATCGCTGAAAGGGGGACACTTACTTAACTTTGCAATTCCTGTATTTTTTTTTTTGTATGTGTGCTTTTTTAAAGCACATCATGAATGATGTGTAAGCTTGGACTCTGAAAAAGGAAAGTGTTTTCTTGAAGGCAATTCATTGTACTTTACTGAAATTTGATGATCAGTACCCAGATAATACACATTAATTACATCTCTCTTTCAAAGTTTGTTTTGAAACATGCTGTGCTTATGTGGTAGAAGTGCAGTGCCTTCACAGTAGCACAGGCTCGCAGAGGAGCAAGGCCACCTGGAGAAACACCCAGCCCCATGCTGAACAGTCTCGTCGTCTCACCCTCCATGGTTTGCCTTAGTTCCCTCTTGCGTTGAGCTGTGCTGGCTCTCTGCTTTCCCTTTTCCATCTGGCTGTCCTGCTCCTGGTCATCACTGAGAGTAACTCAGTGACCCTTTCAGAAAGCAGGGAGCCCCGAGAACGGTGGAAGGTGCCATGTCCTCGCTCACAGACCAGGCAAAGCCAGCAGGACGCTGCAGCCCTGATGCGTCCCGCAGACACTGGGACAGCATATCCTGCTCCCAACTCGGGGGATGAGATCGCTCTTGCTGTAATGGCTCCCTTTGCAGCTAACCTTTAGGGCTCATTTATTCATGTAGTAAAGAACCCAAATAAAACCTAAAACCTTGGCCATGACCTGGAAGAGAAAATAAAGCGGTTTGGGGACAGCACTTATTTTACTGTGTGGTCAGCAAAGGTACAGACATTGGAGCAGGGCAGACGGCCTTGGAGAACAGTGAGTTCAAAGAGAGGGGGGACAAGTGCCAGTGCTTGTCTGGAAGAGTCCGGCAGTCCTGAGGACAAGACCAATGGAGCAGGATTCTGACTTCCATCTGAAGTCTGTAGGAGAGAAAACAAAAACAGCCCCAGCGTTTCCAAGTGAAGGGGTGTTCAGGAAAAAGAAGCCTCTCTTCCCATAAGAAATTGTGTTGTGCATAGAAAAAGCACATGAAGGTGGCAGGATTAAAGGTCAAGGATCATGTGGGTCTCTGCACTGGACAGCCTGCCAGTGCCCTGCATGCTGGGACATGGCTGTTCTTAGATATCAGACAGGTGGACTCTGAGCCCAGTGTGACCCAGGATCAAAGTTCACGCATGACAATGGAAAACAAAATAAGGTCTGTGTTATTGTGTGCCACTGCTGTGCTGCACTGGAACCCCGTGCTGTATGTGCGGAGTAGAGGGTCCTGTCCAGAGGAGACCACTCAAGCCCCCAACGTCATTATCGGCATTAGCTGTGAATGTGAGTGTGACGGGACAGGAATTATATCCTTGGTGGAGTGACAAGCTCCTGGACTGGCAGATGCAGTGACGTGTGTGTTGAGTAGGTACACTGTGGCTCTGCCGGCATGGGGACTCCAGGGAGCCCATGTTTCCGCAAGGAATGCACCTGGAGAGGTTGGCCCGGGAAGCAGTTACGGCCGCACTCAGGAAGCTGCATCCTGAGTGAGGCCAGGAGAGGTCGCCAGCAGCAGTGCTGATGGCATCCTCCTGAGAGGGGCTTGCTGAAGCCGGGCACTGTGCCCTGTGCTGTGCACTGTTACCAGAGAGCCACATGGCTGATTTCCAAGGTCATGGTGACCTCCCTTTATGACAAGCAGAGAGACTAAGCAGCAGATCCAAATTCATTTGGTTGGGGAGCAGTAGCAATCTAGAGGATTCTGGGTAACAGTGCTCATCTGGGAATAAATTCGTAAGCATGTAAAAGGACTAAGCAGGGTCTAGCAAGGAACCAAGCATAAAACAAGTTGCAGATACTCTGAAGTCCAGGTGCTGTGGGCCTCAGTACTGTGACCAAGATTGAGTTTCCTGTGCATAGACAATGAAGAGTCCTGCGTGATTCTCACTGATGACAGCTGTGCTGTCATCATTCACATCTGGATACATTCGCCAGCGCCAGCGTGAGAACCACATAGCACAGTAGCTGCAGTAGCAGGAAGAACAATTAGGAAGCTACTGGAAAATCCAGGCAGCGTGTTGGACCACACTTTTCATGGAGGAAGGTGAAGAGACAAACAGGAACTCAAGAAACTAGAATCTGTGAGCCTGTTGTGCACTGGGTGAGTGTGCATAGGAGTGCAGACTTGTCAGGACCAGCTCCCAGACATGCACCTGGGTCCCAGAGCCATGCAGCAGTGGAGGGAACCCCAGAGCTATCTCTAACAGGCATTGCAGCGAAGGGTTGTCTGGGTCCTCTGTTCCCAAAGGAGCATCTTTGGCAGCACAGGTAGGGGCAGCCCTAGGTCAGGTGGGGAGTCTGAGAAGCTGCAGCTCAGCCTTTGGGGGTCCAAGCGCATGCTTAGTGTAGCCCAGGGCAGATAGCCATTAACATCAGTGACAAGCAGAGCCCTTTCCAGTTACCGATTGTTCTCTTCCCTTTCCTGACGCTGCCCTGTTGTGAAAATCAGCCTCACAGGCTCCACTCTTGGCTGTAAGGGAAAGAGGGAGCACACTGGAAAGGGACTAGAAGTGCAAGTGGTGACAAACGTGTTGCTGCCTCAGCGCCTCGGCCTCCATCTCCAGGTTTACCTGAAGACTCCAAGCAGGATGTGGGGCAGTAGAACACTCAGGAGATGCAGCCCAAGAGTAGGAGGGCAGAGAGTGCAGACGGGGAACAGTGGGAAGAAAGCACAGCCCTTGGGAAGGGAAAGAGGTGGACAAACCTGACCCCAGTTGCTTTCCCCAGAAGGGTGTTGCGGCATCTCCATCATTGCAGATGCTCCAGGAACCACAGTGCCCAGGAGAAGGAAGCAAGTGTGGATCCCCCGATCTCAGGCGTGTCATCTGTAATCAGTGTAGCACCTCCAGAGAGAGACTCTGTCCTCCTTGTCCACACCAGCCACTGAACATGGGTACAGTTTGCACTGCTGCATGTCACAGTTCATGCTGGCCTTGCTGGCGGTAGCCAGGGCTGGAGGTGGAGTGACCTAGGGCTGATATGTTAAAGGGTTGTCACAGGGCCAGGGGCCCTGCAGAAGGAGGGTGTGTTCCGAGGGAAACAGGCACTGTGCAGATGAGGAGAAGCAGAGGCCTGTGAATACAAGACGCCTCAGGAGTCTCCTGAGAATGACAGAACCCAGGGAGGAGACTGGATGAAGAAAGAAGGGGACAGCTTGTGTGCTGGAGCTGTTTACGGTTTATCACTGACTCTGCAAGGAACCATGTAATGATTGCACAGGAGCAGGCTGAAGCCCTGAAAGCTATAGCTCTGTCAGATGACTCGGATTTTAACCAGAGGGGTGTGTGATCCCATTCCGGAGACTTCCTATCATGATGTGGAACACAATTGAAAGTTTAAAAAAAATACTATTTACCAAGAAATGTTTTGTTGGTTTAAGAAAACAACAGTTCAGCAGGTCTCTGGGTGTGATAGCTTAGCTCATTTTGTTTGGATCTCTCATCTCCTTTGACACTGAGATTCCAAGCACAGGAAGTGAAGCCTAGGACATCCCTGGCTGGCCAGTGGCTTTCCCAGGAGTTAGCCCACTGACATCTCTTCCTTCGGTAACTCTAGTGTAGTGCTTGATCAGTAGAGCCTAAGAATTCCAGGCTGAAATACCTGCCTCCAGATCAGCAGTAAATAACTGTCACAACCCTGGCATGCTTTAGTGAATTCTGCGGTGAAGGAAGCACAAATCTAAAGCACAGCTGGTGTCTCCATGCTGGCTTCAACTGCTCTTTTGCTTGCTGATAATAAACACTTGGCAGATGTGGTCCATGTACCCATCCTGGAGTACGACTGTGGCCCTGAGGATGCCAGCACCACCCTACTAAAGCTGGGCTAGTCCGTATGGGTGGCATGGGGCACCAGAGGCAACATGAAAGAAGTAAAGAGAAGTTTCTCCCCTGTGATAAACATTTTAGACACAAGTAGAATAGGCAAAGGAAGAGAGCATAAAGGAAATAAACGACAACTGAAGGCGATGCAGTGGCAGAGACTGGTAGGGAGCCTGGGAATTAGGTGGGGCCAAGGGAAAGGGTTGCCCACGGTTGAGTGCTGACTGCTATTGGGTGATGAAGTGCTCTAAAACTGGTGGTGGGGATGGCTGTACAGGTCCGTAAACGTACAAAACACATTCTTCTCGTTCTACACTGTAAATAGGTGACATGTGTACCACATTAGTTGCACTTCAAAGAAGCTGTTTTCTGAGGAGATAGGACAGTAGGCTCACAAGAAATGGGAAGAGACTGGGAACGTTTGGAGGGAAAAAATAGCAAGATTTGTGAAGGAGTGGACACAGGAGACAAAAGCTTAAGCAACCATAAGATAGAACTTACAGTTCTGAGTTGAAAACAAATTGTGGAAGTAGCAGGTTCTCAGACTTACTAAAAATCTTTGTAAAAATGTTGAACAGTTATATTTTGAATATTGTTTATATAATGTATTCACATGGGTGTATGTATGTTTATGTGTTACAAATTTTTCTGCCTACATAAGATTGCAGTACTTGTTGTATAGAAACATAGGTTATTCCCATTTCATGTTTATTTAATCATTAGATTTTATTCACAAATCAGCATGATTAAGTGTCTAATGATGAGCAAATACAATTGAAACGCTGATGCACTTACTGATTATTAAACAGTTGTCACAGTGAATTGTAAGTGATCTTATAGTAGCAAATCAGTGGGGAAAGTGGCAAAAGGAAATCTAAGAGTTTCTACCCTTTCCCGATTGGCCTGGAGCCATTGCTTTCTGCTTCCTCTGTGTGACGAGGAAGTCCCCAAAGCCATCCCTAGTCCTGGGTCTGAGGGAGGGCTACCCCCTCTGATGCCCTCGCTGCTGCTGGGCCCTACCGGGATGGGGAGATGCACTGCAGATCCTTCTGGAGAGCACAGTGTGACCTGGTCCCCGCAGACACTTGGCATTACTCCTGCACAAGTGTATACAGACGTGGCGTATTTTAGGTTTTAAAGGGAGTCCAGAGGGCCCACTAGAGGTACACATAGGTTCTTCTGATGCGTGTTTTCCTTGGAGTCCTTTGTTTTCCACAAGTAAAGTAAAAATGCTGCCCTGTGGATGCCTTGCAGAGAAGAGAGCGAGAGCGTGCTGACGCTGAAGGGCCTGACCCCCACCGGCATGCTGCCCAGTGGTGTACTCTCAGGAGGCAAGCAGACCCTGCAAAGCGGTAAGCACCCATGGGTAACCCAGGCCTGGGCAGCACCCTCACTTGGGATTCCTTGAAGCCCTGTCCTGTCTCTGGAGCTTGGCTGGAAGAAGGCTGCACCCCACATCACCTGGATCAGCCCTGTCTGCTGGAGACACTGGCAGCTGTCCACTGCAGGATGGTCTTAGCTCCCAGACCCTCATTTGCATACTGGCCTTCATTTGCATACCGATCCCTGGTTTGCACTTCAGTCCCTCATTTGCATTTAATCTGGCTACCAAACAGCACTTCAGGTAGCCTCTTTCCCAGTATGTTTGACCACTGTGAGCCAGTCATTCACCAGAACAAGTGCTTATTCCATTGTTAATATTCATTGTCGGATGAAAGATATGCAAATACATACACAAATACACATCCATAATGCTAGATTTTATTGGAAAACAGAAGAGTATAAAGTGGTTAATTTCATTTTCCACTTGAATGGAAGTTGGAAGCCCTATATTTTTTCTCTGATTGTCATCCTAAAATACAAGAACCACATTTTATTTTTGAAAAACTATGATAGTATTTCCTTCCACCTGGAGATTTTGTATTAAAAGTATAGCTTTCTGGACTAGTGCTGTTTAACAGAACTTTTGCAACAGTGGAAGTTTCTGTGAATCTGCAGAGTCTCTGCCCACATAGAACTAGCGAGCATGTGATCTACATGTGGCTGGGCCAGCTGCAGAAGCACTCATGTGCACTAAATTTAATTAACAACCCCTCTGCCTGGCACTAGCTGTGTTAGACAGTGCTGGACTACTGTCTGACTTCTGTCATTTTTGTTACCAGTTTTAACTAGTATTATCATTTGATTATTTTAACAATGGGAAAATTTTGCTATTACATTAGACTTCACTAGAAAAAAGTTAAAAGAACACTCCAACATTTTAGAACAATGTCAGCCTCTTGTTTATCTTCTTTTACATTTCCCTAGTCTTTTTCATGTTTTTGTTCTATCCCTGTCCTTCATCCTTGAAGACTGGGGTGTGGACATCGCCTAGACACTTCTTCTACATGGAGAATGGAGATGAGCTTCCCGAGGATGGTGTTGCTAAAGTATCATATGCAAGCAGCATCTCCATAACTTCATTTTTAACTAGTTTACTCCAAAACTAATGCCTTTGAGTTCCCACAAAATTAAAAAATGTTAACCAACAATAAGAGGATACATAGTATCAAAGTGCATTCTCCCTTTAAATTTATAGGTAGAAGTTATTTTAGCAACTTTATAAAAATGAAGTCTTCCCACCTTCAAAAGCCTTATTAAATAGCTCACAACTTCACATAGTGCAGCCCTGCCTGCCGAGGCCGGTACCAGCACCGCAACCTGAGGCGCAGCAGCAGTCAGCAGACGCACGGGCCTCGGCAGAGGCGTGCGACACCACGGGCAGCAGACCCCCGCGAGTCGGTGCTGGTGCGGGTCTGGAGTGCTCCCCTCACTTTCAGCCTGAGTTGCTGACGGTCTCATCACAGTCCTTTGTTTTGTTTACAGATTTTTCATCTGTGTGTTTAACTTCAGTCATTCTATTTCCTTTTCATTTACTTTGTTTTAAACCCACTGGTTTGTGTCCCTCTGCGCTGAACTCATCACACACCTACACACGGACACACAAAAGTCCTGTGGACCTTGTCCTGAGCGTCAGAAAACTTAGAATGTATTTGAAGCCACACATGTTACCACAACTTCAGAATTAATGGTCTGACACCTTTTCACTCATCTAAAAAAGGGAAGCTACTCAAAACACTCCTGTTTAGATTTTCTTTGGAGCAACCATTTTCTGCTTGTCATAAGGAATCTAACGTGCACTGTAATTACAGTGTGTATTTGGCAGTTGCTCCAGTTCTGAAACCTTAAATTATTAGAAAAATGCAAATTAAAGTCAAGGAGTAGAATTTTAACATTAAATATAGTGGAGTTACAGGGAAATTTTGCATTTTAGCATTTGATTAGAGAAATATCAGCTAGGCTTACTAATATACATGCAGCGTGCAAATACAGATTCTAACCTTGTTATAAAAATTGCTTTATAAAGCGCTGAGCCTCTGAAATAACGCTGTTTCAGGACATGCCTGGAGAATGAGGTTTTAGTATTGAGATACCTATTCTTGAAATTCTAATGCAGTTATTGATGCCACTGCCATGTTACCACTTGATTTGTAACATTTCAGACATTTCATTTCCAAAAACGAATTGCAACAAAGAAAAGAAAGTGATTTTAAATTGGTCTTCCTGGCCAAAAAAAAAAAAAAAGTCCATTATATATGTACATACAAACACATATTCACACACGCACACAGTTTCTTTCCTTTTTCCTTTCTCCTTCGTGCTCTCACCATCTCCAGCCCCAAATGTTTGTCTCTTGAAATTCACATGCACTATATGAACTTAAACACATTGATTTTAGCTTTCCTTGAATTTGCACCCTTGCTTTTGTATTACAGTAGGAAACAATGCAGTTTTACCCTAAGAGCACGGAGGACCCCACCGAAGTGGCTGTGCTTCCACCCTGTACCTGGTCTGCATTTTTAAACTGTTATAGCCACACAGAGAGAGCAAGCCTTTCCTAGTGCTCTGTAAGCCAGAACCAACTTCAGATTGCCATAACCCTCCTCAGTGCATTCAGTTCACATTTCAGCAAGAAATAAAACCCAGGATGCGCTTTCCTAAAGCGCTCGTTATCTTGTCCCTGAAGTAGCAAGCATAGACCCAAGCAGTTCCTCGTGTAGATAGATCCAGTTCATATCACTTTCTGTAGTGTTTTTCTTTCTTTTTTAGCATTTCTTTGTTGTCTGTGCCCAAATCCAGCACTTACAAAAATGTTAGTTCTCTTAGCGCCTTTGATCGTCACTGATTTGTTCTTAGAGTGAAGAATCCTCTGCTCATTTTTCTCATTCATTTGCACCCTTTCTTCTCTTCAGCTACTGTTGAGGCTATTGAGGCTGATGAAGGTAAATTGGCCAGGCCCCTTTCTGTTGTGCGTGCAACAGACAAGGGCTCTGCTGGGTGTATTCATTTTTTTTTATTATTTTTTTTTTTTTTTTGCTGTAGCTTGTACAGAGTGTGTGGGTGTTGGGCTAACAGTTGTGGCTCAGTATTAACCAAAATGTTCTTGCTTTAAAGGGGAAAATGTCCTTCTATGGTTTGTTTGTTTGTTTTTTCCCTTAAAGCTATGTTTGACTTTGGTATATGATGAACGTAGCATAATCACAGTAAACAAAAGCATAGATCTCCAACGACGCGGGGTGGAGGTTATGGCAGCTGTTTTGAAAACACATAGAGCATATTCTCTGAGCTGGACCATGTCCCTCCCTTACCACCTCCAGGCAGCACTGCAAAGGAGAGCATAAAAGCAGCTTTATCGATATCCAGCCTTTAGAAGTTTATAACCAAAAAAAGTTCATTTGAATAGTGGTTTGCTATAGTTCAATATTAACTGATGTCTCTAAAAACTATTCAAACATGAGACAGATGTGTACAAATAAAGTTATTTTAGCCTTATCAATTTTAACCCATCAGTGATCATAGGACAACTAGTGCCAGCAAAATGTTAGGAATCTGAAAGTTTCTAGTAGTGGCAGAACTGGCCAGTGACAAGAAAAGCGAATACCAAGCATCGCCACTCAGCCTTGCAAGTCCTGCTGTGCCGGGTTACAGGGCGGATCCAGCACCCTACATCACCACCTGCATCCTGCACCGCGCAAAGGCGTGAGAGTTGACCCCTTACCTACTACTTTTTTAGCCGAATGTTTTTTAAATGTGGTTGAAAGAGAACTGCATACTTCAATAGTTCTTAATATTGTGCATACCATGTCCTCTGGAAATTGAAAAAAAGAATAATTTGAAGTTCCCCTTTAAAACAAAATTCTTCAGTTGTATTTTGTTCTTGCAAGATAACTTCTTATTCTTCCCCAAATTATGTACATATGGTCCTTTGATACAATGGAAAAAGTGCCACTTAGACTTGTAATTTGTACCTGATTTGGATCTGGGAGGGGAAATGTCAGCACTGTAAGAGAAAATACAACTGCTTCCTAAATAGCAGTCAGCAAACTGCTATTTATGTGGGAATCTCTATTCCTTTTGGCAAATCCTAATCTGCAGTGTGCATTCTTGTCAGTAGTCTGGCTGTCTTCTGTGGTTTCTGTGACTCTGTGTTGTGTATGGTTACTACCAGTGTACAGTGCTAATACCCATTGTCTGACCACCAGCTACAGCACAGCACATTCTTCCAGGCCGGGCCACAAAGCGCCCAGGACGAGCCCCAGCCCAGAGAGGGCCCTAGTTCCAATAGATTCGTTATTTCTATGCCCCGTTCTATTGGCTCTTCAATCCTAGAGATTCTATTTTGCCAATTTAAATTTATAAAATTTTGTTATAAATTTCAGTGATAAGCACTGTGTTTGTTAATTATAAAATATTTGTAACGGTTTAGAAGAAGAGTAAAGTACAGCATCATGCCATTATCTTGACCCTCAAAAGAATTTACTTCTCAGGGTGGGTGCTCATTACACGGCTCTATAATTCTGCAATTTGTTTATTACTGAATTACAGAAGAATTGAGAAG
The DNA here is from genome assembly GCA_004027295.1 of Dolichotis patagonum. Classification (NCBI taxonomy): domain Eukaryota; kingdom Metazoa; phylum Chordata; class Mammalia; order Rodentia; family Caviidae; genus Dolichotis; species Dolichotis patagonum. Next base: position 129,630 of record PVJX010001640.1, read on the forward strand.
CTTTGCTTTGGGCTTGGTCTTCCCCTTCTCACCCTCTCCCTCGCACAGTTGACTAATCACCATGATGCTAACCCTGAGCCACAGAGGGGGAGCCCTGTCCTCATCGTTACAGAATGACCCAAAACTACCGTGTCTGTCTGTTGAGAATCTCACCTATACCAATGAAAGGCACCACACATTTGCGTAGGAATGGTTGGCACAGTTTCAGCTTAAAACTGCTCTAATTTTTCCCCAGAGAAGGTGGGGAGGACATAGATCCCATGCAGTTGTCCCCGTCTGTCACAGCAACCCAGTCTGTCAGCATTGGTGATTGGCCCTCGAGTATCTAGCTTGCACTTCAATGATGCAAACTGATGTCGTTGGTCCCCACGTGTGTATCTGATTTGCAGTGCACTGGTTGGTGCCCCCACTGGAGAAACTTTTCCTGCACAAATGCTTTACCTGTCTCTATAGCTAAGGGGTCCCAGAGAAAAACTCATACATACATCATTGTTGGAGAAATCCATGTATGATTAAGGCTCAAACTAGTCTAATTTATTTTTGCCAAACATTGTGAAAATAATTTTTCCCTTTTATTTTTTAACCACATCTTAATGGTTACGTGTGTTACTTATTGATCTCCTGAGAATGAGTTTTCCTTCAACACAGGCAGCAATGGATACCAGATGAACATCAGTTTGACCTGCTCACTGCTAAAGGGCAAACAATACTTCTTTCTCTACTTAGTAATCTGATCTTGATTTTTCTGAGTCTCTCTTACCTTGTCGCCTACTCCACGGGCTTCAAAGTGGAGCGGGAAAACCAGAGTTTATCATTACCTATTTCCTATGAACCATGGAAAGGTGCCATGAGGCGGTCTTGGTGGGATTCTGAGACGGCAGGGAATGCCCATGTTAATTCCTTCTGTGGCCCCCCTGCCTCGTGCTCCAAGCCTGTTGCTAGAATGGTAGGCATAGGACACCCGGGGCTCCCGGAGCTTCTGGCGCAGTGGGAGGTGCCAGTGGGGTCCACCACCACCTGTCCAGGCTAGGGCCCAGCGCACTGGTGATGCTGCTGATGTGACCAGTGGGGGCTGTTGAGACGCCTGTCCCACAAGTGTCCTCCCTCTTTACCTCTCCACTGTGGAATTCTTTGATCTAACTTTTCACGAAGACACAGAAATTTTCCATCTTAGTCCTTCAGGAAGACATTTTGGTTGCAAGAGACCTGGCTGTTTCCCAACCTTTGGTCACCTCGAGTGTGGTAAGGAGTCTGTCGTGTCGTGTTCAGGTCCCGTCACGTTGTTCTCCACTAAAGGATTCCTACCCACTGCGCAGCCCTTGACCTCCCTGCTGCAGCTGCCGCACTCGTGACGTGCCCCAGCTAACCCGCCTTCTCTTTTTTAATGATTTTCCATGTAGCTATCAAAGGCTTCTCGCCCCAGCATAAGATCACTAGCTTCGAGGAGGCCAAGGGCTTAGACCGGATTAATGAGAGGATGCCACCCCGCCGAGACGCCGTGCCCTCGGACTCCAACCTCAACTCCATCAACAAGGCCCTCGCCTCAGAGACTAACGGCACAGACAGCAACGGCAGCAACAGCAGCAATATTCAGTGACCACCTCCTGCTCACCCCTTTTTCCTTTTTTTTCTTTTTGTTTTTTTTTAGCTGCAGGGCATGATGGGGATTGCTGCGTATCCAAGGGGGTGTTCTTGCCTCTGACCTAGCTTGTGTGCTCTGGGGGCCAGGCGTTAGATTCCGTTTACACAATCAGTAAATGAGAGGGAGAGAGAGAAGAAACTATATTTGGTGAGAGCAGTGATTGAGCATCTCTTTTGGGTATGCCTTTTAAAAATGCTTCTAGGAGAAAAATTTTAAAAAGAGAGCTATGCTAGTATATAACGCAATGCTAGGGATGAACATATTTTCCTGCTGCATTGGGGACTTCCATGTAGGTTCATGAAAGGCCTTTTATTCTGTTACTGGACATGAAAATTTTGTCTAATTTCTTACTCTATTGTACGTTTACAGTTGCAGCACTAAAATGGATGACATCAAACATTTTTAACAAAAATGTACAAACTAAATAAGGACTATTTATTGATAATGTTTTGCTACTCTTGTCAGACAATGGCTCTAAACTGAATTAGGCAGTCTTAAAAAAAAAAAAGAAAAAGAAAAAAAAGAATGTTGCAAATTTGTTAAAAATGCCAAAAAGGACAGTTTAATTTTGTACAGATTATGCTTACCTCAGGTTTCTTTAGTGTGCTTGACTGCCCTTCTTTCTATTATAACACTTACCTTTTAATTTAGCAGTGAATATCTTTGTCTTTTCTTTAAGTTTAAAATAACTGGAATAATTACACCTTTTTTTGCTGTTTATATTTAGGGGTTTTGTTGATAAATCAAGTCTTGGTTGTAGCTTGCTGAGTTAAATATTTATGAGTGGTGCATTTTTAAGTATAGTAAACAAGACACCATATTAAGTACAGTGATAAAGCATCTATATTCTGTAAAAAAAAAAATCTGCCTATGCATGTTTTTTAAGGAAAAAAAAAATGGCTGTCTTGGCCTGTATGGGACTGTAACGCGCTTAGTGGTCTGAAACGTACTGGAAATGTATGTATCCTGGCGTACTTTATATTCTCTGAAATGCTTAATGCCTTTGACATTTTATAATCAAAAAGCTTTGAAAAAATCTAAAGGGGAGAGTATTCTTAAAAGTTTTTAACATAAGCTTGTCAGTGCACACATGGATGGTTAGCATGTTTAGCAAACCTTGTGAAATTTAATAAGTTTGTAGTTACATGTGAAACTAAATGCATGGTAACTGTTAATATCATGACGGTTTAGTTATTTCGTTCTGTTCTGTCATGTGCCACAAGCTATTACTTTTTTCCACTTTTTTCCCTTTGTATATCAGTTACGGGTGACAACTGGTTCATTCTGAAAACAACAAAAATAACAAAAGTCCATTCATATTTTTTAACAATTGTATAAGTGCCCAAGTAATTCACTACAGCCTAAAGCCTTGCCTTTGTAATTTGACTTCTGAAATGTTGGCAATCAAAGCATGCACTTGTAACAATGAAAAAGGAAAAGCATTTTATATTACTACTCAATAAAATGTGCATGAACTTAAAGAACGCTCATCTGTCCCTGTGTCTGCTGAGGGGTCTGTGTGACAGCCACGCCCTGCAGTCACCCGCACAGGCGGAGACACAGTGCCCACTCGCGCCCCCAGAATCTGAGTGGATTTGAGTCGTAGGTGAGGTGAGAGCAGTCTGTTTAGAGTGGATGCCGAGACTCCCTGAATGTGGGAACCAGGTCAGAAACCAGAGCATCCTTGTTTATTTGTCTCAGTTGTGTCAGATGCCTGTCTGCTGAGGTGAGATTGGCGCTGCCCAGCGCATGTCCTGCCAGGCTGAATTGGTTGGTATGGAGGAGATGTGTGTCCCTCACTCCAGCTCCTAGCTCATCACCCCAAGATTTGAGATACACCCAGATCCAGTTTGTCTCTGACCTTGTTCGTTTCTAGCACACTTTGTTTTATGTAATAAAATACGGCTGTTATATTGTCATAAGAATATGGCAGTTAGTGATAGAGTGTACCAAACCCACAATGTTCTAGATAAAGTCTCTCAAAATGACTATCCCCCATTTAATGAATCCAGGTTCTTTTCTCCTGTGGATATTTTCCCATCTTAAAAGAGTAACATTCAAGGGAAATCATGAGATGCAGCTCAGTAGAATGATGTGAAAGAAATGGTAATTGTGGTACCAAGATGTTTATTTTTTTTTTCTTATAACTGCAGAGAAAATATCCTGACCAAAACCAATAATTTTTTAAAAATTCCTTTCTTTTACAAATTGTGCTAAGGCAACTGTGGCATAGAAATAAACATTTGACATTGAAATAAGCAGTTGATGTGAGTATTGCTTGGTCTTTCTAGTTAGCGGTTAGGAATGTAAGTGTATTTTACAGTCATTTGTCCTATCAAACCAGTATAGAACTGAAGTGGTTTCCCTAAAAGAACAATATTCAGAGCGCACTTGGGTTGTTGGATGTTTGTCCCTGACCTGTGGAGAAACCATGATGTCCTTGAGTTGCTCCTGCCAGTGAATTGCTGGCTTCGTGTACACATACGCATGCGCACGCATGCACGCACGCAGGCACATGCACCTCCCGAGAAGCGAGGCTCCGACCGGGGCCTCCTCATCAGGCCTTTGCGGGAGGCAGAGCTACTCCTGACTGACCCTGGGCTGGCTTTGCTGAGGTGACCTCTCCTTACACTCTTTAGCTAGGGTTTGAAGAAAAGAGAGAAGTCATGCAAGACTGACCTTGTGTGCCGAGCCCCAGGGGAGCGAGACAGTCCGCTGCTCACAATGGCATGGCCCAGTGTCCAGCCAGAGCCCATCACAGCATTAGTCCAGCACGCGGATAGGCCGGGGCAGTGTTAGCCAGGAGCAGGGTTTGGGGCCGGGTCCTCGGGAACCTTTCCCCTGAAGGCCCTGCTTTCCCTCATGTCCACCTGGGGTCAGTCTGGTGCCCACACATTTCCTGCCCAGCAGCATGGGCCACAGCTTCGGTCACTGCCCACAAGTCTCCCCCAGCCCTCTGACGGCCTCCCCACTCCTAAGCTGCTGTGGCTCCTTTCAGCTGGCCCCACCTGCACCTCCACTAGCCTTATTCCCATTGCGGGAAGCCTGTAGCAGTGCCTGTCTCACCTCCAAAGTCAGAGGCCTTCTTTGAGCTCCATGCGGTGCTCTGCTCGGGTGGCTCTGTGTCCTCTCTGCTCGCAGCCCGTGCCTTCCTCTGTGAAGGTGTTCGCAATCCCAGCAGCATGTTGTTTCATCTTAGCGCTGACCATTCGCATGCCATGCCTCATGGAGATGCCTTGAAGACCGGGTGGGCAGATTGTTAAGGTTCTCTTATGCAGAAAAGCCTCTGATAGGCTCTTTCCTAATTAATTTAAACAATGCCTGGCACACTTGTGAGAGAAGTATGAAAGCTGTTCGCTGTGGTGAACTTGTTTTCCAGAGGCCATTCTGAACAGTTACTCCAAAAGACACACCTCAGAGCAGAAAAATTTCTGTTGAGCATAAAGTAGGAGTAGCTAAGAAGTAAGGGTGCTATAGCCTGCAGGAGGATGGAGATCCCCTTCTCCACACCACAAGGGTTGAAACCTAGCCATTCAGACACCACAGATCTCCTGGAGACACTGCAGGAGAAACTGTGCCGGAGTTGGTAGAGGGGACTATCCTCAAAGAGGGGAACTGAGCTGGGTTTACCTCAGCTGCTCTTCAAGAGTAGAGTTTCGCTTTTCCTTTTGACAGTAAATTCAGTAAGGAAGAACAGAGCTTTGATTTGCAAACCATCCCCTAGAAACTTGTGTTTAGGAATAGCACCATGGAGCTGTGCTGTTTGTAGAAAGGAGAGTGGCCCTTTTGTGGGTTTTGCTTGTTGAGCTTTTGTGAATTTTTGTGGCTGTGACAGAACACCTGAAAAAGCCACTGAAAAGAGAAAAAGGCTGTTGAGGCTCATGGTTTCTGTCCATGATTGGCACCATTGCTTTGGGTCCTGGAGTTCGGTCAGGAACCATGGAAGAGTGGTGCAGCCAGCAAAGCCCCTCATGTAGTGTGGCCAGAGTGGAGACAGTGAAGAACCAGGACAAGATGGAAACTTCCAGGGGTTGTAGCGCCACAACCTAGTCACTCTAGCCAGGCCCTGTGTCCTAACAGCCTGTTCAACTGTGGAGTCACAATGGTTTGCTCCACTGAGGAGGTACACCCATGATTCAATCACCATATTTCAACACCCCCACCCCAAAACGTGCGGCTTTGAGAGGACATTTTTAATGCAAACCATAACAGCTTCCACTGGACCTCAGCTGAGAAGTTACCACTGGATTAACAGATTTTCATGTTGACATTTTGAACTATTAGAGCAAAGTCGACTCAAACTCCAGTCCTAAGGCATTCTTGTCAGGTTACATGTGTTGAGTACCCCTTATCAAAATGCTTGGAACCAGAAGTATGTCAGATTTTGGAATATTTGCACAGGATTTAACATACAGTATCCTTAACCTGAAAATCAAAATCTGAAGGCTCCAGAGTATAAAAAATTTTGAGCTGTGTCGGCACGCAAAATGTTTCAAATTTTGGGTATTTGAATTGGGGTGTCTGATCTATATTTTCAAATCTTGCCTATAAGAAACTCTTGGGGCACTTAAGTTGTCTTGTGAATAGCTCCAAATCGTGGCCATATGTCTGCCTGCCTCAGGGTGACACATAGACCATGCAGCATCTCCCTTTTGCCAGTTTCATCTATCCCCAACTTCACCCCAACCTTGTGTCATTTGGGACTTTTTATAATGCTCAGAAAGTACCAGGCTTCCCCAGCCCTCTAGAGTTTTATCCACCCATCTCCATATGGAATTCCTCTCCATTTGCAGATGTCAAGTTGACCGTAAATGCTGGAATAACACTTCTTCTGTCTCGGGTTTCTTTCTCGTTGCCGGGCCAAAATAGCCAATAAGCACAAGTTCAAGGAAGAAAAGTTTATTTTAGCTCACAGTTTCTAGAAATTTCAGTCCGTAGTCAGCTGACCCCAAGGAAGGGCAGCATCACAAAGGAGATACAGCCCATGGCAGGGCAGGCAGGAAGAAGCAACATGGAGCCTTCCTTTCCCTTTTATCCCATCCAGGCCTCAATCCTGTTGATTGGTGCCACTCCTGCCCAGAGTAGGCCTTCCCGTTATTCGTGCCCAAAACTACGTTAAACCAAACCGTGGGCTAGTTTAGTTATCACACACTCTTAACCCGTATTCACACACTTTAGATCCCGCCATTCTGAAAAGCCCCGTCTATGAGTTCATGAGGCTTTGTGGGGACATCTAGATACCAGTCATAATACTTCCTTTTAATATAATCAGATTGACCTTGGTCTCCCATGCTATCTTGAACACTTAATCCATTGTATAATAATTATTTGTTGCCTTTATTTGGTACTGTGGTGAGGTTTGCTGCTTATCTTTGAATTCTTAACCTATAGCATTGCCTGGCTTATTGTTTCCTGTTGGAAGAGAAGACAGAGCAGGAGGCCAAAATCTCTTTTGGCATGATCTTGCAGTGTGGTTCACTCCCAGATTACATGTGGCAAATCCTTCACTCCAAAGCTACCTGCTTGTCCTTGGGGGGGGGGGGGTCCCTGATACCTTAGGTCTGCAGTGCAGCCTACATTTAAATAAATACTCACCAAAATTATTATGATCAGACAAGTTTGGGAGGCCATGGCCATCCTATTTCTACAGCAAACTTAAGATATATTTTCAATTCTACAGATATTCACTCCTGGTTTTGTTTTGTTTCATTTTGTTTTTGGCAGTGGGGGTTGAACCCCCAAAGAGAGGGCTCACCATGCTGAACTACATTGTCCAGAAGTTCTGTAGATTTTCAAGTATAGTCAAATATTTTACTGCTACAAAAATGAAATCCACAATTAACTTTTGTTTAGAATTACTTAATTTGAATTTAGACAAAAATTTGGGAATTAAATATGCATGTAAACATTAACATTCACAACTGAAAAATGCTATAGGGATGCAGCAGTGGCCTTTTGAGGTGTGGTGGGAAAGGACACAGGAGTGGTGACCTCTGGGAGCCTTCTACATGAAGAAACAGCACAGCTCCCACGTCTGGAAGAGACCAGAATGCCTCCAGATGTAAAAGACCACTGCCATCATGTGTCCCAAACCACCGTCAGAACCCTGCCGCTGCCACCCCCAGCTTGTCAGACCTGTTTGCAACGTGTTGTCTGAATGTGTATCCCGCTTAGCCTGGAAGTGAGAGAGCTGGAGCTTGGAGAGAGCGCTACACAACGCAGGAGCTGCGGGGCTGCCCGTGCCTGCCCAGCGCAGTGAACCAGTGCAGTCTGCTCCCTCACCCCACTGTGCGCGGCAGCAGGAAGCGAGCGCACACCGTGCCACGCAGGCTCCTCTGGCTGATGTGCTCTGTACCAGTTCTGCTCCAGAGTATACCTGGTGGGGATTTTTAATAAATCTGCCCCTTACCAGATATCTGTGTGACTCTGAGAAATTAAGCTTCAGTAAAACCTCATTTTATCCTCGATAAAGGAAGACTATGAGAGTAATTAATTTATAACTTTTTCACGGGGATTAAAAGAGACAGTGTAAATGAATTGCTTGGCATGGTGCCTGGTATAAAATAACTACTCAATAAACCTCAGTTATTGTTGGTATTTGGCAACATGCTGGGTTATGCAAATGCTTTAAATCAATGTTTCATAGCTGTGTGTATGCGCGTGCGCATGTGTGTGTGTGTAGTTGGCAAATGTGTAAGAGGAAATGACATTTGTTTGGAACTGTCCTAGAAGATGGGCTTGGCCCCAGGAGGGCAGGTGAGTGGGCTGGGGAGGAAGCGAGTTTAAAGGGCATTGAGCCCTAGAGAAGAGGCAATAGACAGCAGCTGCATGGGCCAAAGCGCAGAAGGACAGGTGTGGATGAAGACTAACAAGCAGGGGTGCAGCCCCTGCAGTTACTGGTATCAGAACATTCTTTCAGCTGCAAGGAATCAGATACTTAACTGGGCTCAGAGTGCAGAAATATTTTGTGTGGCAGGACAAGGACACCTGGGGCTGCACAGTCCCAAGAGGACTTGAGGGTGCAGGGCACCGTCAAGGGTTTCTGCAGGCCTCAGCCCTGGCTTCGCTGCCTTACACAATCCCGCAAAGAAAGCAGAGCTGAATTTATGCTCCTGTGGCTGCATCACCACAGCCTGGAAAATCCAGATGGGGAGAAGGCAAAGCAAAACATTTCTGCTATTCTGTTTGGCTAAGGAGAGTGATTCTGTGCAGGAGACCAGTAAAGATCAGAGAGGATTTAAGATTTTATAGTTTAAAATTGGTAGAAACAGAAAGGAGACAGTTACTATGTGAACGTTGAAGAGATAACAGTAAATAAGTAATAAAAAATGAACTTTGTTTCTCTCTCATGTTCTTTAATGTGTTGATGGTAATTGAAGCAAAAATTATAGCATCATAAGATACTGTTAGAAAAAAATCAAAGTCAAAGTCAACCAGAGAAGGTGAAGGGGCATTGTGAGTTCACGACATGAAAGACTCAGTCTACTGAGGGTGTCAGTTCTTGGCAGAGGAGTCTGCAGTTCCAGTACAACTGCAACTGAAATCCTAATGGGATTTTCTTGTAGATACAGATAGGTTTATCTCAAATCTGCATTGAAGGAAGAGAGGTAGACTACCCAAAATAATGTTGGCAGTGTAGAGGACCCACACTATAATTTTAAATTTTACTTAAGCTGACAGACTTCCAAGGCATGTAGTATCATTCAAAAAGATAAATACATAAATGTATAAAACAGAATAGAGAGTTCAATATACAAACGACCAATTGGGAAATGTGCAAAGACCTTTCAGTGGAGAAAAGATAAATTCATCAGCAGATGATTCTGAAACAGAGTTCCTTGACAGAGAAAAATTGGTTATTAATTATGCATGTAAACATTAACATTCACAGCGTTAAAAAGCTATAGGGGTGAGAGGTAGTGGGAAAGGACATGGGGATGATGACCCATGGGAGCAAAGCTCCCACGCCTGCAAGAGACCAGAATGCCTCCAGATGTAAAACACCACTTCTGTCATGTGTCCCAACACCACTGTCAGAGCCTTGCTGCTACCTGACATCTCAAACAAAACTTAAGTCAAGATGGGCCATAGACTTAAATTTAAAACAAAATATAAACTCTTTAGGAAAAAATACAGGGGTAACATGTAACCTTGAATCAGGCAAAGAGTTCACATATGTGACACACACGCAAGCCATAAAAGGAAATGATTTATAAATATGACTTCATCAAAATTGTTTTTTGCTACATAAAAGACATTGTTAAAAAAATCAAAAAAAACAATAGTCTTACATATTATGTGTTCAAATCACATCTCCATTAAAGGACTCATATAGAGAAATGTACAGTTCCTCCTGTATTTAGCAATAAATAGAACAATTTACAAATAAGCAAAAGATTTAAACAAACATAGCAAACAAAGAGTACAATAACCCTATAGAAAGATACTCAATGCCATTAGTCCCTGGGAAAGTACAGACTAGTTACAATGATGCCACTTACCGTATGACCAAGCAATCCCATTCATAGGTATTTACCTTAGAGCAATGAACATGTGTGTCTGTGCAAATGCCTACATACTAATGAATGTTTATAGCCTCACCATTGATAACTACCAAAACCTGGAAATAAATGTTCTTTAGTAGACAACTGGACAGACACTGGTACATTCATTCAGTGGAATAGTATTTAGCAACTAACAGAAACAAACTATTTGTTAGGAGTTAAAGTGTACTTCTCCCCCCAAACACGTTACCGTTCCACCCAGGTGCTGCCAAAGGTGACCATATTGGGAGACGGTCCTTATAGATGTCATCAGCTAAAATGAGGCCACCATGGAGTGGAGCAGACCCCAAGTTCAACCTGTATACACGTACACCACAGGAAGACACAGGTGTAGCATGGGGCTAGAAAAGGTCCAGACAATGGACGCCAGAAGCTGAGATACAGCCAGATGCGTCCCCTACAGGCCAATAAGAGCCCCACCCTGCCTGCACCTTCATTCAGAGGTGAGCCTCCAGCCCAGTGTGGCACAAGCCTCCGCTGTCTGCACAGCTCTGTGGTGCAGTGTTATGGCAGAACCAGTCGCTGCAGCGATGACCAGGCCCCGTGAGGAAAATAGAGGGACAAGGGTCACGAGTTGTAAGGAGTCTCAGGGTTCCCTGATGGAAAGGAACAGTGTCATGCTGTGGGTGTTGTGAGCACAGGGAATCTGCATCAGGGTCAAAGCAACTTCCTGTCCCAGCCACGGCACAGTGCATGGCATGTGTGTACTTGTACAAGGTGGGTCAAGGTCCCAGCTGAAGATTTCCCTCTAAGAACCTGATCCCAAATACCCTGGGCAAATGTGTGCATTGTATACTGCAAACATGTACTAATGCAAAAAATAAATCACTGTTGTAGTCAGGGTTTACAAGGAAAACAATTTAATATAGGACACATAATTCACAGAATTATTTTATAATAGTTACCCAAAGAGTCAAACACAAAAAATGCCGGAAATCGTTCCACACACTAAAGACCCCAAAGCAGCTGAGGGCTTGATCCTATGAAGATGTCCTGTATGAGTCCAGCTGAGGGTCTAGAGCCCCTGACAATGTCTCAGGCAAGTCTGTTTTACAGATCTGCACTGGGAAGGCCAAAGGTCAGCGGAAAAAGCTAGAAAGTCTGTGCCAGCAGGGTGAAGGAGCTGTGCCAGTAGGCTGAGGCTTCTACACTGGAGCCAGAAAGCGATGCTCCAAGTAAGGACTAGCACTTCCTCGGAAGGTACCACAGCCATCCTCAGTGACAATGAGGTCCTGAGATCCTCCAATGACAAGAACAGCTGAGTTCATATCAAGAAGCCAGTGTGACAAGCTTCTTCTGGAGATTGAACAGCACACATCCTCCCCTCCAGAGCCAGGAAACAGTGGTCAAAGTAAGGATGAACACTCCTCCAAAGTGAACTGCAGCCATTCTCAGAGCCAAGGTCTCAAGTTCCTCTGACAATGAGAACAGTCAAGTTCATATCAGGAAAGAAGCTCAACAAGTTCCTCCAGGAGGATCCATGGCAACAGGAGAACCAATGACACACTTGATCCTCTCTGGTTCTCCTGTTTATGCTGGCAGCAGACCTCGGGTGGACCATCCACACCCAGCACCATGCTGATTCAGTTCAGCTGGTGTTAAGTTGACCACCAATTGTCAACCCACCACAATAACTTAATAGAGTACTCTGAACAGTTCTACGAGGCTGCCTCAGAAGGGGACCATATTTATCACAGGGAAAGGAATACCATTGATACCACAGGAAATCAATCTGCCCTCAGCCTCTGAGGGAGAAACTGCCTGACTCAGCAAATGGCCTGGAAACTGCCCTAATGAAGTAGTAGCCATGACTAGACGTCTGCAAAAAGAGCTGCCTCAAGATGTGCAGGGTGCAGGGAGTTGCCCCACAGACCCAGCTCCAATGCTTTCCCACTGTGAGAGTCTACACAGGTGACATTCTGCAAAAGGCACAGCAATGGCGACAGGTTAGAGATCAGCCATTCTCTGAGGCTGGGCAGGGCTGAGGCTGAGTCAGGATGAGGGGAGATTTTGGTGGGAAGGGTCGCTCTTTAGCAGACTGTTGTGGTTGTCAGAATCTCTGCGTGTGTCAAAATCTAGAACTGAATGTCAAAACTAAAGCTAATTTTGCTGAACCTAAGTTCAAATCTTATTTTTTAATTAACAACAAATAATGGAGGTCCAGCAGTGCAATCAGTTAGCTTATACAACAATTAAATACTAACAAATGAATTTTTTTAATAAAAGGGGGCACTGGATCTGAATGGGACCCCAACCTGGTCCAGCCATTCCTTCCATTTCCAGGCACCAATGAGCTTGGAAAAGCTGCTTCACCGAAGGCCTTGGTGGGCAGTAGCCGCCAGCTGCCACTCTTTCCCTTGAGCCTGGAAACTCATATATACAAATCTACCGGAAGCATGCCCAGGAAAGACTTTGAGAACTGGAAGAAAAACATTAGGTTTCCTAATGTCTGGCCCTGACATTTGCTCAATTTAAGAGGAGTGTGTCTCCGGGGGAAATGGCTCCCCAGTTGTGCCAACTTTCGATTACTTGCGAGCAACCAATTACACGATCCATTTCTTTAAAAGATAAAGTTCTTACCTGGCCTCTTTGGCTGAATCAAAAGACCAGACTTTTCCCGCCAATGCGTAGGCATCTTTCATGTCAGCAATGAAATGGAATGCTATATTACACCTGACCTGTTTTCCCATCCCAAACCAGGCCATCTGTGCTGAGTTTGAATTTCTTCTCCAATATTCTTGTTTTTCCTTTTTCCACTTTGCACTCTCCCCACTGTGTCCTCAGGCAGAGCTGATGCTTTAGGGAACCAGCTGAGATGGTGCTTAATTAACTTTATAACGAATGCTTTTGACCTTCTATTACAAGGATTTTTGCAAAGAATAAATATCATATATATACTAAGCTTTGTAGGCCAATAAGTCCAGCAGCTGAGAATGGCGGAATCTGGCTGGGCCGGGGAGCACCTTGGGCTGCCACCCCTCTGCAGCCGGATCTGCAGCCACATTCACTGATTCCCATCAGCTTTTGATTCTGGAAGAAATGAATAGAGGGGAATTAATCATCCTGCTGCACTCTAGGAGCATCTTGAAAGTATGAGTTAATTTTGTTGCTTCTAGAAGCTTCCTCCCAAGTCCTCTGTTATCTCTGTTTCTCTCTAGGTTCTCCATGGAAATCAGCGCCACTGTCCCTTCATTCAGCTCTCTCCAGTCTTCACAGGAACGGACTTTCCGGACCCATGCCACTTGTGCCACCTACTTGTATTCTGAAATTGCCTCACAGAGTTTTGTTTTCTGTCATCACTCTAAAATTTGGTTCATCCAAGGATGTTCATACAAGTTTTCTTATTAAACACCTCAACACTTTTGGCCACAGCAATTTGGCGTACACTTACAGAAACAAGTAATTTACAAGACAAAGTCGCTCCTATGACTGGCTCTGTGTAGGCTCCATGTCAATGAAGAAAGTCCAGCGGCTCAGTTTGTGGATTCGCAAAAGAGTCATGAAAGTTGAACACCAGGTCACAGTCTTCACTTTCTAGTGTCACTGAGGAAAAGACTGGAGAAAGCAAATTCTGGGGGCAGTAGAGGTAGATTACTTCTTTGGAAACTGAATACAAAAGATTGCAGCAAAACTTTTAGTAAAAATCTACAGTTGGAAACCTCCGCTCTTTCTCTTAAAAAAGCACTAACCCTGGCCTCATAGGAACGAGTCACCATGCTTCTGAGCACAGTGCTTTGCAGCTTTTGCCAGCTGGCTTCTGGCCTTCCCCATGGTCACAGTCCCATCCTGTCCCAGCGGGAGTTTTGGGCCACTGCTGTCCTAGGCCCCGCCTCTTCTCTTTCCTGACCTTGGATCCACACTGCAGGTCTTTTTGTCTGAGTTTCTCGACATCCTCACCAGCAGGGCCTGCTCCAGTGACCCAGTGGCTTTCAAAATGTGACTCACACCTTCCTGGGGAACCAGTGGGCAATCTTCTCCACAGAGAAGCTTCTATTCTAGTAGAGAAAGACACTGTTCGCCTAGTGGCTGACTCTCAGTTCAGCCCCCAGATTTTCAAATTTTACTTTCATGGATCTGTTGTCAGGCAAAGCAAGTTGCTCACCAGACTCCAATATGCACAGAACTGCCAAGCTTTTTAAAGGACTCCTGGGCTTTTCCCAGTGGGTTGCACAACAGAAATCTACTACTAGACCTTTTGCAATTTCTTCAACAGGCACATTCTAAGCACCCTGCTTGGGGACCTCTGAGAGTTCCATGCAGTCCCTGGTGTCCAATGGAAGACACATGACAGAAACAAAACATTTACAGTTCACTCCCTACAAGCCCAAGCTTGTACACAGCCCGCAGTGTCTCCAGGGCCAGGGACCTCCTAGCAGATAGGCAGCTATTTGAAGGAGACATGGACACTTGGACCCTGCCAACCAAACAGCAAGAACAAGGAGAGAGGAACTGGGGAGTCTGCAAAAGATAGGAGGAAATAAGGAATCTGAGCAAAAAGAAGGCTCAACAATAGACAATAAACTGAAACTACAGTCTCACTGAAACTGAGATGGATGAGCAGGAATCCACAGGCAGTGACTAATCCCAAAAGCATGTGTCATGGAGTGAGCATGACACTAAGGGACTCCATCAGCAGGGGAGGGATGCAAGACAGGTGCTAAGCCACAGGTCATAGGGACATTGGGTCATGCACATTCCAAGTCACCTGATCAGATCACAGGATTATTGAGAGACGGTGGGAATCAAGAACCTGAATTTACAGCAGATATGGAATTTGTCGGTGCAGTAAGGCCCCATCGCTCTGCATGGGAAGTCACACAGCTCCTCTGAGCTTAGGCAGTGACAAGTACACCTGAACCTCCAGCCTGCTGATGCCTGAGGGCAGGAAAGGAACCTTAGGACATCGCTGATTCACAGACCAAACAGGAAGCACCAGGAATGGGGACTATAGTTCTGCAAGGGCTGCAGGGGCAGAGGAAGGGTTGCTCTTATTGCTTCAATGAGCAGCTAGGCATTTCCCAGCTCATCACTGTTTCCACATGAAGCTTCATAATGGGTTGTGAACTAGTTTACTAACTTGGTTGGCAACATCATTCCTTGAATCAAAGCAAAAATGTATCTCTCATTTCGTTGTCTCTGGCCCTTTAAATATTTATGTATCATTTTATGTAAAAGGCATTTAGTCTATCCCTGAGTTGTTAAAGTTTTAACAGTTTTAGCATAGTTGACAACTATAAGTTTTAAGTCACTTCTGAGATTTAAGGCAAACTCTGATCTGTGAGCCCCTATAAAAAAGGAAAAGAAAGCTTTATATTTTTAACAGTTAATGGCATAAGATAGACATTTCTTATTTTAAAAGTTATAAACAGGTAAATATAAAGGAAAGGACCTAGATAAGTTTAAAATTTAGCAGGGCAAACATTGGGTCTTGCAGTTTTACGTGTAGTATCTGAGATAATCTGTGGCAAGATGTGGTCTCTAAAGAGTTTCATGGCTCTGCCACATGGTGGTTGTAGCTCTAATGGCTTTTTTCTTGGGCCTGTTCTGCTTTCTCTTTGTAGTGTTTT
Organism: Dolichotis patagonum; assembly: GCA_004027295.1. Taxonomy (NCBI): domain Eukaryota; kingdom Metazoa; phylum Chordata; class Mammalia; order Rodentia; family Caviidae; genus Dolichotis; species Dolichotis patagonum. The sequence goes on from PVJX010001640.1 coordinate 145,403, forward strand.
TTCAGACAATCTATCCTTTTGACGTCTCTGAACTTCTTGGGTCTCCACTGCCCCTGTAGCTTCACACTCACAGCTTCACATGGTGGCCTCCCAGGGGCACTAGATGGCCTCCCAGGCCATCTTCTGAAATCTGGGTAGAAGCCTTCCTGACCCCACAACTCTTGCATGCTGCATCTACCCAAAACTAACACCACCTGGATGATGCCAGTGTCTGCTGCCAGCTGGAGCACTAGCTGGGTTTCTCTTTCTCTTGGTTGTAGGGGTCAAGTGTCTGGATCACTGAGCACTGTAAATCTAATTTTGAGGAACCAATTTTCCAGCCTCCATCATTCTGGAACATGGTGCTCTGGAACATTTTTTTTTAAGCAAAGTTTTTTACTTTTGGAATTTTGAGGCTCCTGAGGCCATCTTTTTTATTCTCAGCAATCAAGATCTTCCCTGGTCTATCTTAGTAGTCTACAGCTTTACTGGATCTTCCTTCCTGAACAAACTTACAATGTTTTAAATCATTCTGTTGGCCTCTTTGCTGTTGATTCTCAACATAGATCTGTCTAAAAAGTAGTACCCATGCCATTGCCTCAACATTAGGCTGCCTTGAAAGTTATTCTGCCAGTTAATTAGTCTTGTCCTCAGTTTCAGTCTTAGGACATGTGCAAAATGTACAAAAGCTTTCTGCCAAGCCACAACGCACATCATCTGGAGTCCAACAACCAATGTAGTCCTTCCCTGTAGAAACCTCTTGAGTATGGTGTTTACCAGTTTTCTGGTCTTCTGAGCTCTGACCAGAATATCCCATACAGTGTAGCCTAAGGGGTTCCAGTGTTCCTATTTTAGCTTGCATCTCTAAACTCTTTTCACAAACCATTCCCAAAGGCTCTTGAACCATGTTACTGTGACAGATATAGTCACAGTAATGACCCCACTCCTGATATCAATTTATGTCTTAGTTGTTTTTCTCTCATTGCTGAGATGAAATATCCAAGCCCCAAAGTTAAAGAAGGAAAGATTTTTCAGCTCACAGTTTGTGGAGGTTACAGTCCATAACTGGCTGGCTCCAAGGCAGGGTGGCACATGGCAAAGGGACAGTGGTTTGTGGCAGTGGAAGACAGCAAAAGCAGCAAGAGGAGTAGAAAAGTCTCTTTCTATCCCTTATATTGTATGAAGACTGCCTTCCCTAGAGCAAGTGTAACACTCATACCCTTAATCCCAGCCAGAACTATGCTAAACCAATCAGTGGACTGATTTGCTAATCACACACTATAGCTACCTCTGAAAAAGCCCTACCTATGACCATGTAAGACTTTGGGGGACATCTAGACACAAAGTGTAACAGTCCTTAAAGTGAGAAATTGAGACAGAGCCAACAGTAACTCTTTCTATGTATTCATAAATAGAATTGAGGATGTAGGTAAGCATCAGAGCTGCACTTTCTGAATATCCAGGCAGTCAGGACAAAAAAGAGGCAACAAAGGTGTAATGTTCCAAACAGAGCCCATCTGCCCTTCTGTAGAACACTCATCTCCTAGCTTCAGTCACTCTTTCTATTCCATTTTCTCAACAGTGAGAGCAGAAGGTGCTCTGTGAGAGGTCCTCTCCCTGGGCCTTCTGCTTTCCTTCCCACTCATCCTCTCCCTCCCTTCCCCTCTCTTCCCTGCTCTCCCCTCTCTTGTCTTCACCTCTGAGCACAGTAGAGCAACTGCACAAGGCTTGGGAAAAATGCTGTTTGCTGTCAGGGATAACACTGGGATGAATGAGCTCCTGGTCTTGGCCCTGGAGACACCCATGAGTTTGACAGTGGTAACAGTGGATGGGGACATGTGTCCCTGTGGAAGCTGGGGGAACATGGCCTTTTCATCACCTGGGCCCTCTGTGCTGTTTCTGGTCCCTGTACAGGGACATGAGTTTGCTGAATAAAGCCTGAGAGACCCTGAAGGTAGATTATCAGATTTTAATGGATTCTACACCTACATTTGACAGCTGTCTCCTGGATGATGAGCTTTTGAGAGTTAAGGAGAACTGTTAAAACATTAAACAAGGTGAATAAAGGATTTTAAGGGATATTTATACTATTTTGAAAAGGGTATGTGATATTTTTAAAATTATGAATAAGAAGTACTTTTTTGGTCCCATATTAACAAGTTACAGGATTTCTGAACTCGAGTCGCCCCTCATGACTCGGGGAGCTGGATTATGCGTGGGAGAGGTGGAGCCCTCAGCACCCTCCAGCAAGCGGGAGTTGAAATGGGTGAGGGAAGGAAAGGTGTGGCTATGCGCCTGGCTTGCCCAAAAGCCTGGCCTAAGACAAAGTTTTGGGTATTGGTAGTTCTGCCCAGAAAGCAGCAAATGAGAAGGTACAACAAGAGAGTTGCTGGTAGAGCCAGAGGGTGGGCAGGGTTGGGCAGCCTGTGACACTCTGCCTGCTCGCCAAGGACTGTCCTCGGAACCTGCGCCCACCCAGGTCCTGCAGATCTTGCTTCCCAAGATGGCAGGACACACAAGGCCACGTGTAAAAGCACTCCATGTGGTTTGGGGGTGACAGCCATTGGATTATGGAGGCAGAGGTGCTGTGTACCAGAGCCGAAGTGAAACTTTCTCTGTCACTGAGCAGGGACAGATTCCCAGCACCAGGTAAGAAGTGACAGCCGGGAAAGCCTTGTGAGGCTGGGGCCGGGACTTGGCTGCTGAGGCATCTCTCTGTGCTGGTTTTCCCCAACTTGGAAAACACCCTGGGACATCCTGCTTCCAGGTTTTGTCCTGCGGGTTGCTTTTCTCTTGGTCTTGGCCCCAGGGGCTCAGGGCCACGTGTCATCTGGAGAAGAGCGAACACTGTGGAGAAGGAGACAGGCAGAGGCTGCAGACTGAAGCCAGACACAGGCTCTGAGCACGATGCTCTTGGTGGATCTAACGCAGCAGCACAGGGTTGTGACGCTCTTCTGAGTAACAGTGATGGCTTCACCTTCATCACCCCCACTTTGGCCTGCACATGTCATCATGTGACTTAAGCAACTGACAGTGGCATCCCTGCTCCTGGGACCAAGCTCACAGGTATCTGAGTGCTCCTCGCAGTGCCTGCTTGCCTAGAACATTTTACCACAACACTTGCAACGTACCTTTGATGGGAAACGGTAAGAACTGGTACTTCATAGCACAGGCTGTGCAAAGAATCTATTATATTACTCCAACTTTCCTGTTGCCTTTTCCTCAGAATTAAATGTTAGCAAACGTAGCATGTTCTTAGCTGTAGAAGAAATTCGTGACTGATGAAAAAGGATCAAGAGTACAATGAATAAAATAAAAATGAAATCCTAAAACATCCAAATGAGATAAGCAAGGTTTTCCGTAACCTTCTTGATGTTTCCCTCTTGAAAACAACTTTTATGCACACATATATTCAACCTGAATTTGGACACATTATATGGTAAATGGAATGACAAGGACTGAATTTGTTCTCCTGCAAGTCAGCTGGAAACAAGAGCAAGTTCTATGAAGCATTTGTGGGGAATCATGAGCTAAGCAGGGGCGTCATGATGGGGTGACACCCAGACCCATGGTGGCAGAGCAGGCCAGGAAACCAGGAGCTGAGCTTGGCTGGGGGAACAGCAGAGAGAAGCCCAGAACTTTCCAGGGGAGCCCTGTGTGTCCCCAAGTCCAGGGGACAGCACGTACCCACTCAGGGCTGGACACGGTGCCCACTCCAGCCACACAGGAGGACACATAGTTCATGAGCTCCAGGCTGAGGACTCAGATGCATCTCACTTCGGGCAGTCAAGCAGTCAGCCCAAGTTGAGCCCTGTCACTGTGTGGGACATTTCTTAGGGCCAGACTATGTCTGAGTGAACAGACTACAGGAAAAAGCAAAACACAAGAATGTCTATGGGAGCCAGGCAGGAGACTGAGTCAGGAGGATCGCTGGAGCCTTGAGTTCAAGATTGGGCCACATAGTGAGACCCTGTCTAAAAACCACAAATGAACAAAACTCCCAGAATATTTATGGGAGTATAAAAATATCCACTATCCATTTAGGTAAAATTGACAGTGTCTGGCATCCAATAAGAAATTCTCAGGCATGCAAAGGAAGAGGAAATCAATTAGCCAGGTAATGGAAAGTGGCTGAGAACAGTGTGCCGACATTAAAACCAACATCACAGACTTTAAAAGGGTCGTCCTAAAGGGTTCCTAACAGCCCAAGGCAGCCCTGGGGCAGCCCTTCTCTGCTTCAGACTCAGACCCATGTCATGCCCCAGCCTGCCCTGGGACATGATTCCCAATGTTCTGAAGTTAACACGAAGCCTGGAAGTTGCCTATTAAAAATAGAGATTTGAGTGAAAGCTGTAGAAATGGAAATACAAAGTTTAGATTAAAACATGCACAGAACGTTGTTAGGCAAGCTACATAACATTGCAGAAGAAAAGACTACTTACACTGAATTTATAATAGGAGTTGCCCAAAGTGAAATAATTTTGAGAAGAAAACAGAAAACTACTAAAAGTGGTGGGATACTGTCATTCAGGAGGTTCAAAGTCCAAACCAGGAAGTAGGAATGAGGAAAGAAAGAAATAATAATGGAAACAACTCTAAACTTGATGAAAATTATGAGCTTACCTAGCGAAACGTCTTCCAGCTGTTTCAAGAGCCCTGCTGCGGTTTCTGACGGGAGCATGGATCTGATCGAGCCTCACGGAAACCCGGCTGGGTCATTACACTTCTGGACACAATGAATCTCAAGAGGCTGTGGCTTCAGAGTGACACAGCTGTTAGTCACGTGGTCTGGAGGGAGCTGGGACACTGCTGAGCTGGGAGAGCATGTGTGCGAGGTGAGAGGAGGAGGCTCCTTGGAGCCGCTGTGGGACAGCGTTTGTACACAGAGGTACAAGTGGCAGGGATGCAGGGGTGACCCTGTGTCCTATCCTGTCTGGCTGGGTCCCCAGTCTCCTCCTAGGAGGACAGCAGATGCTCCTGCTGCACCCACTCATTCACATGAGCTCTCTCTGTGCTTCCCTGCTCTCATAACGATGCTCAAGTAACTGCTGAAGAGAGGGCAGTGACCTTCGTCACTGTGCATCTGGGCCACTGCATGGAGACCACTGGAAAACATGGTCTCTGCATGAGTTTGCTCATTGTTCCTGGCAGGAGACAGCGGCAGCCGGGCGCAGACACTTTGGAGAGACTGGCATGAGGCTGCAGGGGATGGTGCTGAGGGCGGGAGCCCAGGCCCGTCCATCTGAACCAGGCTCTTGGCTCCAGTGATCTATGGTCAGCCACGCACCAGGGAGGCCCTGGGCTCTGCCATGCAAAGGCCCCTCCTTAAGTCAGGGGATGTGCTACGGTCAAGTGGAAGGCCAGGCGCTGGGTCAGGGGAAGGAAGAGAAGGGGGAACGGAGAGGTCTGCTAGGGAACGGTCACTGTCTCGTGACCCTTCACTGCAGTCTGACTCTAGCTTTAGAAAGACTTTCACAGTAGTGCCTTTCAGATGCACACAAATGTAGACAGGGCAGCATTCTGACAGAGCCGTCACCCAGGGGCACAGCAGCCAGTTTGTCTTTTGTTACACTAGGGTTACTCACACCTCAGCGAATGTGGGTCAGTGTCAATGCTAACATGAACTTTGAGACATCTCTAATATTCCCTGGTCTGCTAGTCTGTTTATAGTTTTGATGTGGTGCAGAGATGCCGAATGTCTGATAAGCTCCTCCCTGTGGACCCGCTGGTGGCAGGTCACTCTGGGGAAGACTGGGTTCTATCTTCTTCCCGCTTTGAGCACCTACTTGTGAGTTCCCACTGATATGTCACACTCGGGATACAGTGTTTTCACTTACATTTCTCTTGTATCAGTTCCTTTCTAGTTTTCCTCCACAGAGAAAATTTTACTCATGTGATTTATGTCACAATCCCTGTGCTGCAGCCTTATAAAAATACTCTCTCCAACAATCTGGCTCCTGAAAACGTGGCCACTTTTGTTACTGTTTTTGCTGAGATCACTTAGTCCCATTGCATACAACGGTACTAACAGGCAGTTTCCTGTGATGTAAACATTCGTGGAATAACCTCTTCCTTGCGTACACTACCAATTTGGTAAATATTTAAGATTCTTTTTTATTCATTCAATGTTTCATTTACTTTTTAGGTAATTTTAAATTTTTTTGTTCTGGTTATGTAGAACTTCTGAAGTTAAATTTACAAAGTGAGGTATACTCAGCAACATCTATGTCTATTCCTGTTCTTTCTAACCTGTTTCCTTCTCCTGTGTAGATACTGTTTTTAATGGGAATTTTTGGTTTTTCTTTCTGTTTGAAAGCATGCACATATATATGTGTTTATACTTAGCTCTTCCTTTCATGAATGCTACTCTGCCATTTTCCTCCATCTTGCTTTGCTTTGTGAAATATGGAGTCAACTTACCACGTGACATAGAGACATTTCCCGTCCTTCTTTGTGGCTTTCAGCTCTCCGTCCTGTGGGTATCAGTTACTGATTCAGGCAGGAGCTCAGGGATGAGCTTGCGGATTACTTCTAGTCTTCTGCTATCACAGATAATGTCATGCTTGTGTTTTTGCCAGTGTATTTTGAGAATAGACTCTTTGAAATGGCTTTAGCAGGCAAAAGGATAAATGTATACATAATTTTATTAAACACTTTTTTTTTTACTATTGACCACCTTAAAGTAAAAAAAAAAAAGCCCCCAGGAGAATATTAGGAATGTTAGGTTCAAATGGAGCAGTCAGCACTGCAGATTCTTTATGTCATCTTCTTGAACCTTCACAACCCCTACAGCTGCTAAAATATCTGCTCCTTCAGGATTCCTCCATTGTTTTTTGAAAGTGTTCAATGTTCGGAAGAAGTTTTCACATGATCTAATTTATTCTAAAGACAACGTACAAAATTATAACACTAAGTAAAATAAATTTTTTATAGAATGTTGAGCTGTGATGCATTGACAATGCTTTATTAAAAGAAGAGAAAAGAGATATTAAGCAGAAGAATCAGGATTACAACATGGATCACAGAGAGAGCCAGAATTAGAACCCAGGTCTCTCTCGCCATATCCACTTCATTCCCATCTGTATCTAATTCTCCTGCTGGGGTGTGGAGGCCAGAGGCTCTCAGAGGAAGTAGTACTGCATCACCTGTCACCTTGGAACTTAATCCACCGTCACTAATTTGATTCTTTGGTAATCTACTTCATTCCTTGAGTGGGAATGTAAGAGGTATTTGTGTTTAAAAAGTAATATTTAAAAATAGAACAATGCACTAAGTGCGTAATGTTTTAATGGTGAAACATCCCGGCCAGCACCCAGGCGACCTGCACCACTCCTGGGTGTCCATGTCCGGCCCCTCCCTCCACTCTCTCCTTCCAGTTGTTGGGCTCCTTTCCACCAGTTTGCTACCAGAGTGAGGAACAGGGGATGAAGGAGCTGCTGTTCGTGCTGTGGCAAAACACAGAGGGAGGAGCACTTTGGCCTGGAGAGAAAACCTGTTCCTAGACATAGAGTAATTATGCAGGGAAGTTACTTACGGCTACCGTCAGGGCTCACTCCAAATGCTCTCCAATCCTCTGAGGGCCCAGTTAGTACCTGTGTTCACTAAAAATCATAGGATGAATCTCTGATATCAGAAAGAATGTGGAAAGCTAGAGCAGAGCAGTTACTCCTGTAAGTCTCTTGGGCAGCTGGGAGAGTGCGCATGTGTGAATGCTTCTCTACCGTGATCTCTCTGCAGTCCTTCTCTCCACTGCTTAAACAGAAGGACCAAAAGGACAATCATTAGGCTGCAGTCTGGGCATCCAACTCATTTTGTTTCAAAGTTAGCCATTAAATTCCTCAGAGTTGGTAACAGATGAGAACTAAGTTCTAAACTTCTCTTGCCGAGAGTATGTATGCATTTTTTTCCCACTTTATTTTAAAGAGAATAAGACAAAAGAGGTCAGTACAGAGAAGATCGGAACCGAACAACATAGGCAACACAATACTTAACATTAAGACAACCGGACAGTAACATTAGCTATCACAATATTTCTTTCTCTGCTATAGTTGAGCATAGTTTCAAATACAATAATATCAAACATAACAAAAAAGTATAAAACCATTCAAAGAGTGAAAGAATTACAGGGCATTCTGAACCAAATAACAGAGAATGATCAATGGGTACTATAATATCTCATTTTTAATAAAAAATTTTGTTTATACTTTCACACATATTCAAATCCCAATAAGACACAATGTGATAGATAGAACCAATGGAAATAGAAGAATAGAGGCTTGGTAGCACTTCTAAGAAGGACGGTATTAAATCAGCAATAGCTGTCATTATGTTTTGTTCTCTTCAAAACAGCGGTTCATAGCATCATGTATAATAAAGTCAAACTAAACAGAATAAAACCATTCTAACTGATGAATGAAAACATTGAAAGGTTTCAAAGCTATGAGATGGGGACTCATGATTACCATAAAATCTT
>PVJX010001641.1:0-153721 GCA_004027295.1 Dolichotis patagonum
GTAAATACCATATAATCTCCCTAATATGAGATTTGATAAGAGTATATAAGACTTTATGGTAAGCATGAGGCCCCATCTCATAGCTTCAAAGTCTTTCAAAGTTTTAAATCATCAGTTGGAATGGTGTTATCCTGTTTTGTTTGACTATATCATACGTGATGATATGAACAGCTGTTTTGAAGAAAACATTATGACAGCTCTTGCTGATTTAATATTATCCTTCTTAGAAGTCCTACCATTTTTTTTTGTTCTATTGCCATTGGTTCTGTCTACCACATTGTGTCTCATTGGAATTTGAATATGTGTGATAGTTCAAACAAATTTTTTTCTTTTTTATCAAAAATGAGATATTATAATACCCATTGATCATTCTCTGTTATTCGGTTCAGAAATCCCTGGAATTCTTTCACCATATGCATGCCTTTATACTATTTTTTTATGTTTGATATTATTGTAATTGAAACTATGCTCAACTATAGCAGAGTAAGAGATATGGCGTTAGATACTGTTGATGTCCAGTTGACTTAATGTAAAGTACTGTGTTGCCTATGTTGTCCTCTTCTGATCTGCTCTGTACTGCCCCCTTTTGTTTTATTCTCTTTTAAATAAAAAAAATAAATAAATAAATAAAAGAAATGGAGATAACAGTAATACTTTTGCATGAAAGCATTATATTACTAAATGAGTTAAAATGTATGGAGTCCTTAGAACAATACTTGTTATATACTTAGCACCATTTACACTTTTACTGTTATATGTTTTTGGTTTTTCAAACATGGGAATAAGTGATTTTGTTACTTGGTTCACTCTGCTAAACTATATCTGAAGCTCTGTAGTCATTTTTATTAAACATTAAATCTAAAAAGTTGATTAACAGACTGTATCTTAATTACTCATGGATGGTAGAAATAGTAGAAAAGAAAAAGGGCTATTAGAATATTTAGCAGGTAAGTAGATTGGAAAGGGTTATCTTGGACTTGACATTAACTCAGTTCAGCTGGGTGTTGCCTTAATATGTTCTGTTGCCTTGCTTGGTATGTAACGTGAGTTCTTTAGACTACTTTATACTGCATTTTGCTTATCTCCCCCAGGTTTTCTGGATCTCTTTTCTAATCTTGTCTTTTGGTCACAAATGCTTTTTAAAAAAATAAAATAAAATCTTTTAGCACCTGGAAATGATGTTGATTCCAGACCTTCCTATCTTTTGTGCACATAGAGGGAACCTCTGCTTTCCTGGCTCTATATAGAAGAGAGATTTGTTATTGCTTGTTTATGTTTTTACACAGTTTTAGGTGCAGACTTGTCTTGCATTTTATTTGTAGGCTTAGGGTATTTTGATATTTTGACAGGGTAAAAATACCCTGTCAAAATCAGGAATTTTGACTCCTTAGAAACGTCTTACTTTGCAAAGATTAATGGAACTTTTTAAAGAAGTTGCATTGTGGACTTGGAATTTATGTCAAGGCCTCATTTTTAATGGATATTTAGACTTCCTATCACCATGTTCTCTTACGTAGGAGTGCTTTTTAAATCTTGATGTTATGTAGCAAAATTGAAGTTATTCTATTTCAATAAAGTCAGCATTGCTAAATGGAATGGACAGTTAAATAAAATTTTTGTAAAATGAAAGTAAAAAAAAAGAGAAAACTTATTTTATCTGTCTCTGACAAAAATATTTCTCAGTAGTGTACATCCACTTTCTTACCTTAATGTAAAAGATGAAAAAATTAACTTGAATCAGCATTGGCCCAGGACCTAATGTGAAAAAATTCTTTTGATACCAGTTTATTCTCTCCTAAAATAGATTTTTTTTCATGGAAGAAAATTTGTGTCTTCAGCTCTGATTAATTGAAGGTTTGATATTTTTCTCTTTGCTCTTGTTTATATGCTACCACACTAATAGGATGTGACCAAAATACTTGGTCAGTCTGAGTCACTGTGGCTTATGAGGTTGGTTACATAGGAAGAGGTCTAATATATCCAAGTTTCTGTGTAGCCAGTCTACATGGGAACCAAATGATGAGCCAGATCTTTTAGTCATGTCTACTCCATGTCTCTAAGAACATGACAAAATAGAAAAAATGAGGGTATACTTCTTTAAACAAATTAGGCAGTGTTTCAAGTATCCACACTAATTCTAATAATAAACATAACATATTCCCAGGTTACTATTACCCAGATTTAGTACAGTATTTGAGGACTGTTAAGTCCTTAAAAATGCAATTTCAAAAGGTGGAGGTAATCTTTCTCCATGCTACTCTTCACTTCCCTCTTTCCTCAGAGGTGACTGTCCTGAAGATAATGCAAGTATAAGTTATCTATTGCTGGGTGAAAAAATATCACCCCAAAACCAAGTGACCTAAAATAACCTCCACAGAGCTGGGAGTGTAGATCAATTGCATAGCACTTGTCTGTCATGCACAGGACCCTGGGTTTGGTCCCTATCACTGAGAAACAATGCCAACCAACCCTTACTGCTCACAAGACCACAAGTCAGCTGGGTGGTTCTGCTGATATGAACTGGCAAGACTTTTTCTCAGGCTTGCTAGTGTGTGTATGGTCAACTGGCTGGTCAACTAGGTGCTGGCTTGTCTTAGCAGGGCTTTAATCACATGTCTAGTGGTTTGCTGATTGTAGGGTGGGGCAGTGGGGCTGTCTGGACCATGTGTTGCTCATCATTTACCAGACTAATCCACGCTTATTTACCAGGTAGCATCAGGGGTCTAAGAGGGAGAGCTGAATGGAGGCGCGCAAAACTTCTGGCAAAAAATTTCTCTCTGCATCTTCTGGGTAAAAATGAGTCACAAAGACAGCAAATTCAAGAAATGGGAAAATAGATTTCACTTTTTGGTTGAAGGAGCAGTGAAGTATATAAGGGGGAATAGGTTTCAATAAGTGGAACATTGTGACAAATTTGTGATTTATTGACCCAGAATGTCTGTTTTTTCCAGGCATGTATTTTACGTATTTAGTAGATGAATTTATGTTTATAAATCGTATTATTATTGCTATAATAACTATTAATAGCATATTTAATATCTTATTCAATATATGTTTTTGAACATTGTTTCCTTTAAATTCACAATCATGTTTTTGACACTTGATGAACTTACATAATATCACAATTCATTCACACATTCTTTTGTTGGTAGATATTTAAATGCATATACTTTTGTCTTTTCTTTTTTTCTTTTCAAAATTTTTGGTGCTGAGGACCAAATCCGGGGTCTCCTGCTTTAGCAAGCGAGAAGTGTTCTACCACTAAGGTAAATACCCTGCCCCTAAATACAGACAGTTTTAACTTCACTGAGTGTTGTTCTGAATAGGTAGGCAAGTTTACACACCCAACTAGGGTGTATAACAGCTTCATTTCCCCTACATTTTTACAAGTTAGACTTTGCATTATCAAACTTCCTTTTTTGATGGAGAGGAAAGACAATTGGAGACTTTTTTCTTCTGTGCTGGGAAAGGAACCCAGGGGCTCATGCAGAGTGAGCAAGTCTTTTAGCACTGAGCTACACCTCCAGCCCGGAGTGTCCCCTTTTAACTGCGTATAAATTTAGTAAGGCCAAGTTTATTTTAATATGTGTGCTAACCAGATAAGTCTCTTCTTCTATGAATTATCTGTTTGTGTATTTTTAAAACATTAAATGTGTTTCCACTGAATTCTCTTTTCTTTTTGATTGGCAGTGGCTTGAAAAATACATAAACATTGGAAACTAGTCTTTTTAAAACTATATGTATCATCTTTTAGGTGAACTTTATTTTCTGTTGCACGTATGCTTTTTAATATCAGCATAGCAAATATGTCAGTATCTTTTTAATTTAAAAAAATTTTAAATTATTTTGAAGGTAGTAAAACACAACAGAATAAGATGGAACAAAGCCAATTGAGAGAGTGTAGTGAAATTGTACAGAACTTCACAGCAGGTTACCCAGATAACAGTAATAGGTACTAGTATATCTTATCTTCACAATAGTTGCTCTTTCAATCAAGTATAGCAAAATCAAAGGAAATACAGGACATTACAGAATTTATCAAAACAGAGTATTGAATACAACAATATTATTAATCAGAACAAAGCAAAACAGTGATAACAATATTTGCCTTCAAAGAGATGGTAGAAGGAAATCCCCCTTATTTGCTATGTTGCATATGGTCAACTTACAAGAGATGCTGAGATCTCTGGCTCCCACTTGCTAAATGGGGTAGGGGGGTGGGATGGGATGTTTGATTTTTCAGCCTGTGTGCTGGTAGGCTCACAGCCGCCCATCAGGATGGCAAGCAAGCGGGTTACTAAGTTTCCCAGTGCCCCAAGTTCCAACATGGTGCGGATCTCAAGAGACGCTGCTGGTTCTCGCCTTGGGGCTGCCACAGCTTGCCAGGCTACAGCCACTTGCCAAGGTGGCGAGTGAGCAGGTTGCTTTCTTTCCCAGCGCCCCAAGTTCTAACATGGTGTGCATCTCAGGAAACGCTGCTGAGTATTTTTCTTTATAATTTGTGCATTTTTGTCTTATTTATGGAAAAACTTTACACGAGGATGTCATAGTTATTTTCCTCAAAGATTTAAGTTTTTCTTTTTGGAGTCTTTTGCATAGACTGTAAAATAAAGTTGAAATAGAAAGTCAGTTGTCGTAGTATAAATTTTTCTTCTCTCTCTCTCTGCCCCCCTCTCTGTCTTTTTGCAGGGTTTCATTGTGCAGTTCAGGCTGGCCATGTACTTGCTTTGTAGTCCAGGCCAGCCTCAAACTCGCAGTGATTCTCCTGCCTCAACCTTTCGAGTGCTGGGATTACAGGTATGTGCCACCATGACCTGTCCTAGCACAAGTTTTAAACATTATTTTCTCAGTAATTTGTCATGCCAGCATGTCATATCCCAAGTTCTGTTTTCTACATGTGTTTGTTTCTGAACATTTTATTCTATTACATGGGTCTGTTGTTTCATCTCTACACCATTGCTACAAGGAGTTATCAAAATATATAGTGAATGTTCAATTTTAGAAAGTATTATAGTAAAAGACACTGCCACAATTCCTCTCAAAGTAATCCCCATTTGCTTTGAAGACATTTTATCCCATTGTTCTTACCACTTTCTGAAGCAGTTCTGGAAGTCCTCTTTCATAAGTGTCTTCACAAGTAGTTATAAAAAATATGGTAAATGCTGCTGCTGGGTGTCATCCAACAGAAAGGCAGGCTCATAAACACATTATGGTGTGTCCTCATCTACTTTATTCATTGGATCCAGTACTGTACCATTTCTGGGACTTCCCCAAAGTCAAAATGACCATGAAAGGTAAACAGTTTGAATGAATTGACATTGAAGTGGACATGACAATAAAACCAAAGGTACTCACAAAAGAGGACTTCCAGAATTATGTCAGAAAGTGACAAGAATGATGGAATAAGTGTGTTGGAAGTGAGGGGAGAATTTTAAGGGGGATTAATGGCAATATGTCTTTTACTACAATAAAATTTAAATATTCTCTGTAGTTTTTTTATTACAACTGAGCACAGGTTTACAAAAAGTTTCCTCTTTGTAGTGAAAACATTCTCTCTTAGTCTCTTTCAGAGTTGTGTTAACTTTTCTTAGCCCTTTGCTCTTTTTCATTAGATTTAGGAGCAACTTTTCAAGTTAAAGGATAGAAAAATCCCATGTGAGAAAAAAAAGGTAGAACAAGGCAAGGGAGATGAAGGGTACAGGAGACAAGTTACAATATCAAATAGTGTGATGGAGGTAGGTGTCATTGAGAAGTAAGATTTGAGCAAAGACCTGTAGAAGGTAAACAGATTCTCCAGATTTTGGGAGAAAAGTCTTCCAGGCAGAAAGAATAGGTAGTGACAAGATTCCAAGGCAAATGCGTTTGAGGAAGACAGGATTCAAGTGAGACAAGCAGAATGAATGAGTGGAAGTACCAGAATTGAGCTCCAAATGCTCACAGTAGGCCATTGTAGGGATGTTGACTTTTGTTGTGTCATTGCAAGGTTTTGAATAGTGTTGTAATATGTTTTGACTTAAGTTTAAAAAGGATTATTCTTATGTATTGAGAGCTGAGAAAGTAGGAAGTAAATAGGAGATGAGGGTATAATAATGGGGCTATTGCAATAATCCAGATGAGGTAAACAATGGTAGCTTTGCAGCGTGAACAAAAAATGGATGCATTCTGGATATATTTTATATGAAAAGTCAAGATAATTTCTGATGCATTGATTGTCAGATGTGAAAAAAAGAGAGAAGTTAAGGATAACTCCAAGGGTTTTGACATGAGCAACTGGAATAAAGAGGTGCTATTAACTGGTTTTTGGGACGACAATGGGAAGAGATGTTTTAGATAAGCATGAAGACATGATTTGAGGCATCCTAAGTTTGAGTTATCTATTACACAGCTAAAAGGAGATGAGTCTGGAATCTGGGTGGTGGGGAGGCTGCAGATGGGAATATAAATTTGAGAATAAGCAGCATATATTTGGCATGTAATATGGAGATTAGATACACTCATCTAATGAATGAATATAGAGAAAAATGTCCAAAGACTAAACTTATTAAGCTGACAAAGCATGCATGAGAAACATTTTTGGAATGGTCTAAGATACATTGTGGTGTAGTTGTGTGATTGTAAATATAGTAAAAGTCATCAGCTTATAAATTAAAACAAGTAGTGTTTATTATATGTAAATGATACCTCAATTTAACAGTCTCAGCTATTTTTAAACATATGAGAAAAAAAAAGAATCAAAGAGTTGAGGGTAGCTAGCAAAGGATATTTAAGAAGGAGTGGCCAGTGCTAAGAAAGTAAAAGCAGAGATCATAGGGTCCTGGCAAACAATTCAGTATAACTTATTGTTTTTGTTTGTCATTCTTTATATTTTTCACAACTGAAAGCCGATGAAAGAAATTAAAATTGTATAACTTGCATTTATGGAATGTGCTTCTAATGTTAGCATCCTTATTCTGCTGGCTTGTGTTGGAGCTAGCAAATAAATTTTGCTAGATAGAATTCTTTCAGACTAAAACAATGGATGAATATTAGAGGAAAAAGTAATGAGAGGGGGTGAAAGGATGACTTTATATGGAAGAGTTTTGCTAAGATGAGCTCTGTAGGCAAGAATGGAGTCACCTGTGTGTCTGTGTATTCTGGTGCACACCCAGTGGCCATTTTGGCTGTCTTTATAAGCAGAGAAGCAAAGATTACAATAGTTTACAAAGACATTAAATAAATGTTGCACATCCTGTGGCAATGGCTTTTTGAAAACTTTTATAGAGAGGCCTAAGACATGTAAGTTATGCTTTGTGATCTTGGAAATTTGTTAGAGTAAGTTACTAGTAGATGTCTATCTTTTAATGTAAGAGCTCTAGTAGCATTATGCAAAGCAATACAGGGTTGGAGTTACTGCTTCACAGAAGCCTTCATTTTAAAGGGTTTGGTGTATTGCAAAATATATGAAGTCACTTCTTGGAAGTGTATTTAGTAAGGCAAAATTAAAGAGAAGGGAATATAATTCTCAGGATAAGCGGAGTAACTTGTCAGCAAATACTAATTGTTCCTCTTTTCCTCATGCTGAGGAATTATGTTACAATCTGAAGCCCAAGTAGAAAAAATTAAAATGAATTAAGAATATTGAAACACAAAATTTAAAAAGTGAGAGAGCAAATGTAAGCTAGGTGGCAAAATATGTAACAAATTCACAGCAACTTTCTATGTCTTCTGTTAGATTATGTAAATCAATGTGGTCTTGAGGATGATCTAAGTGAGTTGAAGATCTAAAAAGGGTCAAATACTTGTATTTGGAAAAATTGAAGTTTGGAGCTTAATTTACTGTAATTGTTACATTTGTTGAAAAGATAGTATTTGTTTTAGTACATCTCACATAAATTCAAAACTATCAATTTACATGGATCATTTGGCTAGGTGAAACATTTATTGACTAATCAACAAACCCCAGGAACATGTAAAAATCAACTTGCACATATTGCTGTTGTATTTTTTCCAGTGATCAGGCAACACAAGTCACAGCTTTGAAGAGGATGTGACATCAGGAGGGGTTCAAGATCTGATCTACTGGCCTTTGAGGCAGGATCCGTGTGGGAGGAAAGTCAGCAGAAAAACTAGAAGGGTTTACCTTGCTGGATGATGTCTCTGGTAAAATGACAATCTATAGGGTTCCTTTTGAATCATGGTGATTTCATTCTGTTTGTGGAGCAATGGTAAGAGCGACCATGCAAGAAGCAGCCCAAGACCTGGATACTATGTTTCCTGTGGGAATAGTCCTTCCAATGGCACTCTACCTACAAGTGTATTTTTCTTCTGTGCTGGCTGCACCTGACCACCTGTTGATCACCTAAGACAGTGTGTGGGGTAGGGAGTGGGGAGTAGGTTAGTGGATGGGGGTAGCTGTTCACTTATTTATCCATTTCAAATGTTTCCTTCAGTACCATACATGTGCTGAGAATAGTAGTACTGGGAAGGATGAAAACCTAGGCATGGATTCTTTGCTCATTAGTTTTGGAAATTCATGTAGAATTGGAACCTGTGCATGGGCTTCAGTGATGGAACACAATGGGATAGGGTGTGAAGGGAGTGAGTCTATGGAATACGTGAGCCAGAGGTAGAAGACGGAAGAGAAAAGAAGTAGGAAATAGCTATATTCATGACTGTTTTACTTTCTGTCCCTCATTTAATTGTGCATCTTTTAATTTTTGCAATAAGCCTCTAAGACTTCTTTAACGCTGTCTTCAATTTTAATGTTTTCTCTTCCCATTTTAAGACCTTTCTTCCCGATTTGAATGGATTACTTTTATTTATGATTTAACAATCAGAGTTTTAAAGGCCATGCTTCTTCATGACTGTTATTATGTCCTCAGCACATGCTACAAAGTGGGACATTTCTTCTTTGTTTTTGGATATTGTGTCCTACTTTCATCTGTGCTTTATATTTGGTTTTTCCTTTATGTTTCATCATTGCCACAATTTTTTTGATATCTCACATAATTCACTACTTTCACCACTCATTTTCCTTTAGTGACTTTTTGAATTACTGCGTGAGATTTCACAACTCTCTCATTTTTCCTTCTCCACAGGGAGTTTCACTTGCAAAGATGAATTTTTCATTGTAGTCTCTGAAGAACTGAATAGTGTTTGAGCGGCGGCTCTCCTGATGGGCAGTGGCTAGCCTGTGCAGTTCTAAGAAGCAACCCAGGTCATAGTCTGCCCCACAGTTTTTTGGAAACAAATAATGTGAAACGTGAGGCAAGTATGAGAAGTGAATGGAGAACTTTTGGCCTGTTTACCAATTAGTTGCTTACTAGAAGTTGGTCCATTAGCAATAATCGTCTTCTATCAGCAGTCCTCAATAGGTAAATAAATAGCCTTCTCAATGCAAATGACAGCTTTCTGTTCCCTCCTCCAGTACACTGAAGCATCCTTTCTCCATAGCTCAGATGCTCAGCCTCATTGCTCTCTGGATCAATCTCTCTTTTAAACTGACTGCATGACTCACCTCCTTCTCACCCTCAAGAAAACAAGTATGGGGCATTAGAGTTTTCTAAGGGTTACTGAATATTTAACTTGTTCCTGCACATTTCTCATAGGTTTCTGTTATTATCATTGTCTCCTGTTTACACATGCTTAACACCAAATGCTTGAGGCCAAAGGCAAGCCCTGGCATTGCGTCTCTTGGTTGTCCTGGTTCAGCCTTTTAAAATGTCATAGAATGTGCCTTCCAGTTCACGTGTTTCCTAGTCCAGATGTCTTGGCTGCTGTGGTGAGGAAATTAATGTAGTGCTAAGTAGAACTTGAGCATTTATGTGAGACAGGATGGCAGTGATACCTGAGCACGGACGAAGTGAGTTTGACATCTCAAAAGTAGTCTCAGATGTCCAGTGGGAAGCCCTGGTGCTATAAAATAAAACCATCTATAACAAGTCCACAAAAATCCACGCAGTATGACATGTTGCACAATAAAAGTTAATAGACCACACAGATGACTCTAGTATTACTGCTAAGGGATCAAATAAATATATTTTACTGTTTTGTGTCTCGTTTTGTTAGCTTTAAAGTGTCTGTGATGACTGTTAAAATGAAGACTTTCCCTTACTGCCTGAAAATCATTTCTGAACTCCCGCAGGACACGAATGACAACCCCAGGACACTTTGCATTTAGGAGGTCCTAAATGTTACCAGCCAGTTGCTAGATTGTTTTCAAGGCCAACCTGTATATGATTATCCCACCAGTCCAAATGCATTCAAGGGTTTTCATGTTACCATATTTTTCTGGTTTAATGATTCAGAAGCTGGCTTTTTACATTTTACTCTTAAGCAACATTTGTATTCTCTTTTTATACTTTCTTTTCTGATTTGGCCCTACAACTAAATTTTTCTATATAACTGAATATTTATTCATTTATTATTAATGTTAATATTTTAGTCAATGACTCACTAAATTATTTAGACAGACCTCAAATTAATAATCCTCCTGCCTCAGCTTCCTGAGTAGGGGAGATTACAGGAGGGCATGCCAAACTTTTGGCTATTCAGCTTTTTCAACTATAAAATGGGAACAGCAATTATACTTACTGTGCTTCCCTGAAAATAAGACCTAGCTGAACCAAGTATGCCTTATTTTTGGAGAAACTGGCTAGTGTTATTGAGATTAAAACTAAAAAGCACCTACTAAAATCCTTCATATAATAAATGCTCAATAGAGTCAGTGGCCCCCGAGATCCGGCACCTGCCATGCTGGAACCCAGGTGGCTGCACAAAGAAGCAATTCGCCCATCGTCTTGGTAAGCGCCTCCCTCAGGTGCCAGCTAGGAGGAGAACCAGGAAGCGTCCCCTATGAGCCTATCTGTGTGGGCTGGGAATCAAACATTCCCACCCTCACCCCCATTAGCAACTGGGGATGGAGGTCTGAGCATCTCTTGGGAGGATGAGTGTATGCAATATAGCAAATATAGGGGATTTCCTTCTATATTCTGTTTGAAAACAAACATTTTCACTATTTTGTTTCATTATGATTAATTGTTTTACTCTATTCAATATTCTTTTTCTATTGGTTTTATAATGTTCTGTCTTTGGTTTGATTTCACTATACCTAATTGGCTAGACAACTATACTATGATACCTATTACTGTTATCCTGGGAACCTGCTGTGAAGTTGTGTACCAATTTCACTGCATTGTCTAGATTGGCTTTGTTCTGTCTTGTTCTGTTGTGTTTCTACTACCTTCAAAAAAAAAATAAATGCTCTATCATTGTTGGCTGTTACTATTAAAAATGAAATAGTAATCCCAAATTATTCTCTGTTATATTGTGAGAGAAGGCAAGAAATGACTGGATGAATTTTATTTTTAAAAAAATTTTTTAAAAATTGTATTTAAAGAGAAAAAAACAAAACAAAACAGAATAAAGGGTAGCAACAATACAGAATTCCAAGAAAAAAAAGGAAAAGAACAACAACCAAAAAAAACCGCAAAGAAATCATTACTTGAAAAATTACATACTGACATCTTGGAAATAGTTGTTCAAATTACAAAATTAAAACATGCAAAGTAGACATTCAAACAGTGAGACTGTTAAGTTCTGCTCCACGATCTGACAAAAACAGCAATATGATCATCCATCTTACACACTCAAACATACATGCACTTATATCAAAAGGGTAAAATTAAACACAACAAAACAGAATAAAGCAGATCACAAGAAAGCAATGTAAGAGACATAAATTTCAAAGCTAGACAATTGGAGATATTCACTCTCTATCATATTGACTCTTGTTTTCTTCCAAATAGTTGTCCATATTGTCACATACAAGGAATTCACATGAAACAACATACTATAGAACTGATCTGAACAGGATGAGAAAGGTATTTCAGGTCTTCAAGACCAGACAATAGAGAAGCCAAGAGTAGCTGTCATAGTGTCTCTCATTCTCTTCAAAACAGCTGTCCATACCTCCACATGTGTTGAACTTAGACAAAACAAAACAATCTAAAATCACTTTGAACAAAGAATGATAGCATTGCTAGATTTCACATCATGACATTACGGAGTCAGCACTGGGTACTGTAGTGTCTGTTTTTCTTCAAAGTAGTTGTTCATTTCAACATGCGTTATATAGTTGGTTCTTGTAAACTGTTTATAAGCTCTACACATGCATGAATCTCTACTTGTATATCTATCCTTTCTGTATTAGAGGGAAAAACAAAACAAAGCAAGACAAAACAAAACAATTTCTAGAAAAGCACGAGGCAAAAAGTCATATAAAACCTCAATACAAGGTGATCTACAATCATTACCATGATATCTCAGCAGTATATAACAACATTAATAAAAACAAAGCATTGGAGACATTGTAAGACTTCAAAAGCATGCAATAATCAAACCAGAGTGGGTATCTTAGTGAATCTTGTCATCTTCAGTGTAGTTGCCTATACTCTTAGACTTGATGCTATCAATCATAACAGATTTGAATAAAATCAGTCAATACAAAATAGTAATCTAACAAACCAGATTCAAATAAGATCAGTCATAATAAGACAGTATAAGTTATACAATATCTATGCCTTCCTTTTTTAGACAATTCCTCCCCTTTCACTCCCATAGGGTGCACTGCTTGTTTGGGGTCCCACTGCCTCCCTATATAGAGCATCTCAATGGACCCTATCTCCTGATCTACTCTGCCTGTGTTTCTCTCTGTTAGTATTTCAAGGCCCTCTATACTAGAGATTACAGCCAGTCTTCTCTGCCTCATTTCTGCTATTCTATTTTTCTGCCATTGGTTGTCTATTTTTCTGTTCCACTCCACTGTCTGCCCTGTTCACTGAGGCCTCTCTGCCATTGTTCCTGAAATGCTCATATTCTTTTTTTTTCTCTCTAAAATGTCCTTCAATATTTTTTGTAGGGTTGGATTGGTGGTCACAAATTCTCCTAGTTCCTCTTTGTCATGGAAGTATCTTGCTTCTCCATTAATTTCTAGAGAGAGTTTTGCAGGATACATCAATCTGGGCTGGAGGTTTTTCTCCTTCAGGGCTTGAATTATTTCAGTCCAAGTTCTTCTTGACTTGATGGTCTGTGTCAAGAAATCTGCTGTGATTTTAATGGGTTTTCCTTTATAGGTGATTTTTTTCTTTTCTCTGATGGCTTTTAATATTCTGTTCTTATATTGAATTTCTGGGATCTTGATTATTACGTGTCTGGGTGTAGCTCTGTTTTGGTTGTAGGTGGCTGGAGTTCTGTATGCTTCATACATCTGCATATCATTTCCTTTTTCTATGTTTGGGAAGTTTTCCTTAATAGCTTTTGCAGTTCTTCTGTTTTGACTCCTGCTTCTTCAATTACATGCTTTATTCTTAAGTTATAAATCCTTTTTTCATCCTCTAGCCTTTGTATTGTTACTGCCTGCTCCCTTGTTATTTTAAGAGATCTTCCCTTTCATGATCACACATTGCAAGCCTATGTTCAATTTTTGATAGTCTATCTTTAGTTTTTTTCAAGCAGTTTTGCCAACTTTCTATGGAGTCTTTAGTTTCCTGATAATCTCTTTGAATCTGCTTCATGAATTCTAGGTTTACTTTATATTCTTCATGGAACGTTTCTCTCCTTTTGTGTTCCTCCATTCTTCTGTCTGTGTCTTCTTGAGAGATGCCCAGCCTTTCTTTTATTAATTTACTTATCTCTTATTTAACTTGAATTAATATTTCAGTTTTGATCTTGTTTATGAGGTCCTGAAGATATCTCTTTATGTCCGCTGATGCTGTGTTTGATGTTGCATGTTTGCTGCCCGCATTCTCTTTTATATTTCCCTGTCCTGGATCACTATTCTCAGGGCTGGGGGCTGGAGGCTTTTTCTTATTTCTCTCTCTTGTCATGTTTTTGGTTCCTTCCATACAAGTGTATAGTGCAATTCCCAGGTCCTTTTCTTGTTGGTTAGGGTTCTCCTGGAGCACACAGGCAAGGGGTTTCTGCCCTCTGCAGTCCACTATCAGAGAGTGAAGTGCAAGCAAGGGCAGTATATGCTGGCTCCTTCCCTCTGGGCCAGTCAACCTTTTCAGGCCTTCACTGCATCAGTGTGCACTGCGCTCAGGGAATTAATTGATTTTTGATGACCCACTGGGTCCCGGCCAGGGACGTGGCCCAGTCCAAGCAGATCCCACCAATCAACTCCGCGAGGGGAGCAACCAACTGAAGCTGCTTCCTTACAGAGTTAGGACCGTCCTGCCCAAATTCAACATGTCATCCAGTTGGTTGCCCCTTTCCCACGGGAGGGTCTTATTCCTATCACTCACTGTGTGCTGATGCCGGTCCCTGAGAACTGCTGGGCTCCCCAACCTCTGACCTCAGCGTGGCTGCAGCGTGAATTCATGGTGCCTCTGGGTGGGTCGTGTGCAGGGCCAGTCCTGGACGAGTTGCACACAGGGCTGTTCAGCTCCACACTTGGGCTACTTAAGTCAGTTGCATGGGTGCAGGTTCAGTCACTCAAGTTGATCTCGGGCACAAATTCAGGTGGCTTGGCGATAGTGCCGTGCTCACCGATCTTAGCTTCTCTAATGGTAGCCCCAGGACCTCATATTCGAGCAGTTTCTTTCACTTCAGTTTCTTCCTGGGTTGAGAGAATCCATCTTCCTCTGTTTGGGTCTCTCCAGGGTGTTCCACTCTGGCATTTGAGCTGTCTCTCTCAGAGAGGCTCCATATCCTCAGAGAGGCTACCTATAGGTCCGCCATCTTTGCCAGCCTCCTGGATGAATTTTCTGAGTTGTGTGAAATTTGGATTTTTTCCTCCAGGGGTAACATTTTTTATATATCTTGTAATATTACGGGGAGAAGCCTTTTGAATGGCTATCTCTGACTTAGGAGCTTGTAAATACCGGCAAGTGACTTTTAGAGTAAACTTTTTTTTTTCAGGTCAAGAATTTGTTAGTGCAGATAAGAGGGTGTCAAACTGAATTTTTAAATCTGACCAAGATTTTTCAATCTTTGTCCCAGAATTTAAAGTTAACATGAAGAGAAACTTAATTCTTTATTCTGGATAGTATTTTCTGGATGGAGATGCATCCCAGAATCTGTTTCTGTGTTTCAGAACTAGCCGTGTCCACTGTCTTGCGATGCTTACAAGCAAGCACACATCACCTCCCAAGCCACCTCTAAAAAAGGCAGCTGGTGGATAATTTTGATGATCAGCTAAGCTCTGACTATTGATGAGAAGCATGTGGGGGTGTGCTTGAAGTTGTCATTATGTTGTAGGAAGAACTGTGCACACAGGACTTGGCATAATACATTAGATGGCTGTGCTTTAAGTAAAAAAGGGAAATCTGTTCTAAAGTGCATCAGTTGTTTTCAGTTTTTTAAAAATTTTACCTTCTCCTGCTTTACATTCTGTCAGTTCTGCCAGTCTAATGTCTTCAAATAATTGCTACCAGCATTGTGTGTTTCATGGCAAATCATGGGGTCCTTGACACTAATTGGCAGAAGGGAATAACTCATGGTAAATTCTGTGAAATGCTTATTTTTATTGTTTTAAAGTTGTTTTTATTTTTGTTTTGTTTTTTAAAGACATGAGCAAAAGTACCTCATAAACTTCAGTTTATACTGAAGTTATGAATGATTCTTACAACAAACAGAATGAATACCTAGCCTCAAAAAAGCATGAAAGCGGTGGTCAAACTAGTCTAACTTGATTTGTGGGTAGAGTGCTTGCTTAGCATGTATGAGGCTAGGGGTTTTGTCCCTAACATAAAAAACACAAAGCAAACAAATGAAAACAAATAAAAAACCTCACAACTTATTTTGAATGAATGTTAGGAGATTGCATATGACTGACAGCAAAGGTAGCATAACAGAAGGAGGTACTTTCATCCAGGAGATTTTGAGGGAGCAAAAGGCTCTTTTGGAAGCTAATGGGTTTCCAGTCATTGGGCTTGTTTAAGAGTGACCTGTGTATCTTTGTGTTATGTGTGGTTTGGAGAACTTTAACTAGTCACTGTACTTTTTTCATTGTTACTCTCTTATAAGTTTGTGGTGGAGTTTTCCAGAAGTCACATGAATATGGAAATTAAAAATAAAATATCTCTGGGCTGGGGGTTTAGCTCAGTGGCGTAAGTGCCTGCTTGGCACACATGAGGTCATGAGTTCAATTCCCGGCAGCAAAAGAAATAAAAATAATAAAAAAAAATCTCTGACCTCTAAGAGGTCTTGGTCTGATAAGAAATAAGACAAAACAATTACAGTTTTACGAAAGACTAAATACGGAACTACATATACTATATCTAAGAATCTAACTATCTTCTATTAAACTGGACATTAATGAAATATGCAAAAATGTAAAAATATGCCATTTTCCAATTAAATATTTTTTACAGAATAGTTAATTTTCATAAAAATGTTATTTACATTAGCATGTAATACATTTATTACTCTTACTTGCAGTGAATTAACATGTAGATATTTTAAAACCTTAGTTTAAATTTATAATATTGTAGACATAAATAGTCACAACTCACATAAACAAATTGTTTGAGGTCCCTGTTACCTATTGGTGTGTAAAAGATTAATCCAAATCTTAGTGGTTTAAAACAACAAATATTTATAATCTCATAATTTCAGTTGGTTGGGAATCCAGCAGCAGCTCAGCTGGAAGATTTTGGGTCTCGTGGGATTGCAGACAAGACCTTGGCCACATCTGCTGCCATGAGGTGCCTTAATTAGGGATGCGGAGTCTGCTTCCAGAAGCACACCTCACTCATGTGGCTGTGGTGAGAGGCTCTGGTTCCTTGCCTGTGTGCCCTCATCGCAGAGCAACTGGCTTCTTCCATACTGGGTGATGAGAGGGAAAGAGAGAAGGAGAGAAAGAGACAGACAGACAGACAGAGGTGGGAAGCCACACTGTCTTTTAAGCCCTAGCCTTGGAAGTCACATTCATCTTTTATTTATCACTAAGATTAGGAGTGGCCACTTGCAAAGCAGTGGAATCTGTTTTCTTTGTAGGGGTAAGAATTAGAGAATTTGTGGACACAGTCAAAAAGCACAACAGCTCTGTTTAAGAATGCCTGCACTAGATGATCTTTAAGGATCCTTTTAACCCTAGATTTCCACTGGGAAAGGAATTGAGGCCGATGTTTAGGTCAGAATACAGTTCCAAGGGTCCCTCTTAAAAGACTTTATTTATTACCTTCCTGGAAAATTTTCGATTCAAATTTCCTTCAGGAAATGTGTAGACTCCTTCCTCTTTACTACTACTGTACCTATGTACCATACTGCAGTTTTTTTTTTTTTTCTCTTATTTCTTCTTATCGGACCAAGAGCTTGTGGAGATCAGAGATATCTTTTTAAATCTCCATATTCAGTAACTAGTTCCCTACATACTTATTTGTCATTTGGGGCCACATTTACTGTGTTTTGTTCACCCCATTTATTCATTCACACCAGTTTCATTAGCGTCATTCACTGTGTTAGGTACTGAGATTAGATTTTTGCTCTCATGGTATATTTTAATAGAGAGAAAGACAACATACAATTAGACAAGGTAATTTCAGAAAGTGACACATGCTATGCTCACAGTGAATTATGTCTGGTGAGTATGGGGTGGTGACACCTTAGTTGGAATGGTTAGAGCATACTGCCTGAGGAGGGGACATTTGACTTAGCACTTGACATCACAAATTATCATGTTTACTAAGCACTGTAAGCCTACACTTGCAGCCCTAGCTGGCCCAGCTTGGTGTCCAGAACCTGAACAGGCCTGGCTGTTCCACTATGAACTCTGCCATGGACTGACCCAGGTGCTCACATCTTAGAGTTCTGGGTGTAGTGGTCTTTGGACAGTCAGAAAATTTCAATTACAAGGTGCTGTGTAAAAGCAAGACACAGATCTTTGGTAGAGTCTATGGGGTCAGCATGGCCAGAAGAGGCACATGTGTCACCTGCCTGTGGCCATATTTACAGATGGATAGAAAGGGATAGTCATATTGCTTGGGCAGAAATGAGAGCACAGAGGAGGCAAGAGAAAGCCCAGGGTCACATAGATTCCTTGGTGAAATGGCCAAGCCTAGGCCACAGGCTCAGTGCATCTACATCATTCCTGTCATCATTAAACTTCAGGCACTTACTGGAGACAGAGGAGACATGCATATTTTCAAGAACCAGGGAGCATAGGCTGTGAGTGTCCTTGTGGTGCATGTGGGTATAGAAAGGCACAGAAAGATGTTGAAAGGTGCGGGAGTCGCGGAGCTGGTCCCAGTGAGATGGAGAAGATGTCCCAGGCTTATTCTGGCTTTCCACGTCCATACTTGTCCCGGCTTCATTCAAGTCCCATCTCTTCAAGCCCTGATGTCCCTGTGTTCTCTCTCCCATCCAATCCTGCTCTCTGGAGAAATTACCTGGTCCAGGAAACCTGTAGCTGTTTCATAACAAAGCAGGAGTACTCCATTCCAAGAATTCAGATAGGGAAAGTTTTCTGAAACTTTCTTCCTGTTTTCCAAATATTTTTAAAATTAGGTCTTAATACTCTAACAATAAGAAATTAAGAATCCATTTAAAAGTTCCTAAATTCTCCTTTTTTGTTGGCTCTTTCCCTGGTTTTGGTATTAGAGTAATACTTGCTTCCAGGAATGAGTTAGGGAGAATTGATTCCCTTTCAATTTCATTGAAGAGTTTGAGGAGTGTTGGCATTAAGTCTTTGAATTTCTTGTAAAATTCTGCAGTGAATCCATCTGGACCTGGACCTTTCTTTGTTGGTAAGGTTTTAATTACATTTTCAATTTCATTAATTGAAATTGTGTTACTCAGCAGTTTTACATCTTCTTGATCCAGCTTTGGTAATTCATATGTTTCTAGGAATGTGTCCATTTCTTCTGTGTTATCAAGCCTATGAGAGTAGAGGATTTTGAAACAGGTATTGATGATCTTCTGTATTTCTGCGGAGTCTGTAGTGATTTCACCCTTTACATTCCTTATTGCATGAATTTGAGTTTTTCTTTCCTTTTTAAAATAAGGTTGGCTAGGGGCTTAACAATTTTATTTATTCTTTCAAATAACCAACTCTTTGATTCATTGATTTTTTTGTATTGTTTTCTTAGTCTCTATTGTGTTGATTTCTGCTCTGATCTTTATAATTTCCTCCCTTCTTTTGGCTTTGGGCTTGACTTGCTCTTCTTTTTCTAGATGTTTGAGGTGTAACATCAGGTTGTTCTCAGATAAAGAAATACAAATGGCAAATAAATATGTGAAAAAATGTTCAGAATCATTGGTCATTAGAGAAATACAAATTAAAACCACACTGAGATTCCATCTCAATCCAGAAAGAATAGACAGGATAGAAAAAAAAAAAACTACCAACAACAAATGCTGGAGAGGCTGTGGGGAAAAAAGAACTCTTCTGCACTGTTGGTGGGAGTGTAGACTGGTGCAACCACTGTGGAAGTCAGTCTGGAGGTTCCTCAAAAAGCTGGGATTGGAAGTCCCATTTGACCCAGTTATTCTGCTTCTGGGAATATTCCCAGAACAACTGAAAGCATCGTATCACAGTGATGTATGTACACCCATGTTTATAGCAGCACAATTTGGAATAGCCACATTTTGGAATCAACCTAAATGCCCATCAACTGAGGAATGGATAAAAAAGTTGTGGCATTTTTATACAATGGAGTACTACTCAGCTATAAATAATGATCACATTGAGACATTTATAAGTAAGTGGATGCAACTTGAGAGCATACTCATAAGTGAAATAAATCAAACTCACATGAGTAAAATACCATATTGTCTCCCTAATGTAAAAAATGCTAAGAGTACATAAGATACAAAATCCTCAATAAATACAGTGAAAGGGTAAGAATCTTCTCAAAGGGGGGAAAAATATCTCAGGGAAAACCAGGAAAAAGAAAAAGGAAGGGAAAAGAACAAATATCTAAATTTGTACAAACACAATTAGGATAGCTAAGATGATTGTGCTTCAAATGCTATAAGTTCGTAGAACAAAGCAGGTAATACTCGTAGAGTTGGAACAATTTTGCATGTTTGCGTCAGGTGACCTGAGGAACTCTTAAAGATCACTATGTAAAATATCACCCTTAGTTCTGTTCCTACCACTGTGTTTTGAAGGCCTGTATCATTATCGTTTTGGGCTCTTTGCTATTGTTATTTATTTGTCTTTTTTGTTTCTTATTTTTATAGTAATCTGTTTTGTTTTGTTTTATTTTTTGCTCTAATGCAGAAAGGATAGGTATACATGTAGAGGCTTATACATGCATAGAACGTCTCCTAAAAAGTTTATGAGAATTAATTATATTATGTGTGATGAAATGAACAGCTATTTTGAAGAAAAACAGACATTATGGTATTCATTGCTGATTTTGTATCATCATGCTGTGAAATCCAATAATGTTTCTATTCTTTGACTAAACTGACTGATGTCTTCTCCAGTGAAATGGAGAACATTTATAGCTACAGAAATATATGACAACTTGGAATCAAATAGTTGAATCAAATAGAAGAAGAGAAAAAAAGACTTTCTAAATTGAAATATTACTTATGTAATATAATTTTATAAAATATTATATGAGATATTACTTATGTAATGTAATTGTATAATGAAATATTACTTATGTAATGTAATTGTATAATGAAATATTACTTATATAATGTAATTTTATCTATGTGTCCATAATTGAATTAACAGACATTAAAGCTGGATGTGTAATTATTTAATCTGCTTCCTTAAAAGCTTATTCTCAAGTCTAATCATGAAAAAATTTTTTTCTCTGAGGGAATGATCTTATGTAAGAGTCACATTCTATTGCTATATACTGCTATAATAAGAGCAAAATCAAAAGCACAAACTTGTTATCCCTTCCAGGAGCTCTTAATATTTAATAGCTATATATGCTTTTATGTAAGTAATTAAAGTTTAACGGTGAGATTCCAGGCTTCCGCCAGTGGACGTAGGAAGGTATGTAGAGTAGGAATCATACTATGCTAGGCCGTCTTCTTATCCCTGATGAGGCTAACTTTGCGCAGAAAGTTTCTATTAGGGAAAGTTTCTTGTAGAAATAACTTTGGAACTCTGTTTACAAATAGGCAGTGGATTTATTTGGAAGTAAACGATAAAAAGTCATGTGTAAGGAATCTGCTGCATTATAAACCACCTCCAAATATAGAGCCTTAAAACAACAACCCTTTATCTGTCGCTATTCTTTGCCTTGGCAGTTTGGCCAGAACTCTGCTCAGTGTAGATGGCTCATCCCTATGCTGCATCTGTTTGCAGTCACCGGTGGGTCAGCCAGTCTGATGGCCTTGCTTCTGTCTTGGCTGGATGGCTGCCTTCAGCCTCCGCGTGGCTTCTCTCATCCTCACTGATGGGCAACAGTGTGAATGGAGTTAAATAGTGAAACTACAGGGAACCAAGGCCTAGGCACCATAAGATGTCACTTGACCACATCCTATTGCCCAAAGCAGTCACAAAGTCAGCTTATATCCAAGAAGGTGGGGAGATATATCCCACTTTTTGATGAGAGGATCTGTAAAGAATTTGTGGCCATATTTAAGTTACCTTACAGCATTTTCAAAGGGGAGAACAGCTTCCAAAGTGGGCAGAGATAAGAAAATGTGTTATGAATTTTAAGCAGTCCAGCCTAGCATGGTAGTGCATGCCTGTAATCCCAACATGCAGGAGGCTGAGACAGGAGGATTGCCAAGTGTTTGAGGCCACACTGAGCTACATAGTGAGTGAGCTAAAGGCCAGCCTGAACTATATAGTGAAAGCCTGTCTCAAAAAATAACAACAATAAGAACAATGACCAAACAGACAAAAAGAAGGCCAAAATAATTAAGCAGTCCAATCTGAATTAAATAGAGATGGACTGTTTGTGAGAAGAGTACAATGAAACCAGGTGAGAAGCTTGCAATGAAGCTAGGCGGGCAGCTTGAAAAGCCCAAACACTATAAACTTAAAACTTTGATTCTGGTGTAAGGGTTAGCAAATCCCAATGCACATAACCAGTCTACTGCCTCACAGAGCTCCTTTTAACTCTCCTTCATTGCTGTTGTTATTGTATTTTAAAGAAATTTTTGCTTTGAAATCCTGGAAAACTCTGTTTCATTAAAATCTATGCCCAGCAATGGAATTTACCAAAGTTCTTATGGTTTTTTAGAAGTCAGGAGAGCTCAGAAGCAATAGAAGACAGTGGCTCAACATGTGAGCTCTAAGAGCTGGAAAGATTTTACTGCAAATCCCATCTTCATTATCTGGAAGCCCTGTCACTTTGAATGAGTCACTTAACCTCTTTGGGTGTCAGTTTCTTCCAGGGTAATTAGGACTAAAATTTTATCTACTTTTCAGGATTGTGCTGAACATTAGATAAAATCACACTGGCTAGTAGTGTAGGACTTCCCTTAGTCCTTCCAGGCAAAGATTTTCCTCAAAGCTGACTGAACTACTCATAGTCTATGGAGCACAACAAGAAGTAAGGGAAACCTTTAGCCACACAAGTACATTCTAAAAAGTTAATATTAGTTTAGACTAATCCAGGTAGAATCAGCATCTCCCAGACTTTGGTAACTGCAACTAATTCATCCTTAGCGGTTTTCATGTTTTTTTTTTTTTAACTTCTCTATAAATGAAAACAAAGCAAAACAAAACAAAACATTGACTCAGTTTAAGTATAGAGGACCACAAACTCAAAAGAATCTCTCAAAATAAATGTAAATGAAACATTTACTGTTTGAGAAAGCATGGAACTAGATTCAGCAGAACAGCACATTATGTTCTAGCTTCTGTTCTGTTCTAGGCGAGGGGGTGACATTGGGTTGAGGATGCATCTTAGCTCAAGGGTGAGTCACAACCATCTCCATGTTTTTTTTTGCCCATTCAGAGAATCTGGATAATGCACAGGAATGATCCTTATTGCTTAACTTTCAAAGGTCATACTCAGAAGTATACATTTCTCACTTTTTATCTCCACATCCCACTCCAAGTTCTCTCCTGAGTTTTCCCTTGAACATTTTCCTAGGAAATGGTTGAATCAGTCATGCTGTCTTATGTCATATGCTTTAATTATAATCACAAAGCAGGAAATGGAAAGTATTAGCATATAACTGACTTTGAGACAAAAAAGCAATGTTTCTTCAAATGTGGTGAATAAAGTAGCATGCAGTTGACTATCGACTAACTATGAACAGGGCCATCCCCATACTTATAAAAAGAATCTCTCAAGAAAACTGAGAAATACATTTTTAATGGAGCCACCTGTGCCTCAAGGCCTCTGAGAACTTTAACAAGGATCAGTCTATGAAAATAGTTGCTATAAGCATATATAATAAATTAAACATGAATTTTAAATTATTCATTGAGTTTTCCTAAGGGATTGAGCTGCTGTAGGGGTAATGGAAATGCAGTGTTAATAAGCAATCAGTAGTGACTTTAAAAAGAAGGTGAAAAAGAGGGGGAATCTAAATTTCACTTTTGCTGAAGAATGAGTTGCAAAGGTAATTTTAAGTTAGTAGTACTTATTAATGTACATGTGCAATGGGAGATATTACTTTTTATTTTAATGTAATTTTGTTAGTCTACATTATTACAAATTTAGTTACAGAGACAGGAGAGAAAAATAACACATACTATATGAGTTACTTTAATTAAACTTTTTGTAAATTATCCCTGTTTTGAATAGGAGGCAACTATGCACAGAGAGATTAAATTGTTTTTGATCATAGACCTAGCATTTGAACACTAGGCTCTATGAGGTTAAAAATTTATGTTTTTCTCACTCCACCTTTGTAGGCAAATGCTGTTACCTTCTGTAGGTAGCTTGATGAAGAGAAGTAGCTAATTGTTCTGTTGTCAGAATTCTTGGCTCAAATACCAGCTCTTCCTTGTGCTGGCTGTGCGACCTTGGATAGTTAATCTAACCTCTCTATGCTTCAGTTTCTTCTGTTAAATAGTGACAGCATGAGGATTAAGTAGAAGAGTTCAATATATAGTACAGTTGTTATTACTATTATTGTTATTGCTACTGAAGATTAATAGACAAAACAATGGCCTATTGCTTTAGGTGAGAAACATCCCTAAAGTAATGCCATATGCTCTTGCTCGGTCTGGAGAATGGCAGATTGCTCAGTCTGTCACGCCTGGTCATCCCAGCTTGTCTCACTCATGTTTAGAGTCTCGAATGCATCTGACTGCATCTTGCCACCATCCTGCACCACCAGGTGCTGGTGTAGGAGACCCTCATGGTCCCTGAGTCGTGTCGTACCAGGTTGGTTCATGGTCAGGAAGTTTTCTTTCTTTGGCTGTGGGCACCCTGCTTAATCTCACCCCAGAAGTATCCCAAGAGTCTTCTCTTTTGTGGACTTTTTCTCTTGAAATCCCGAATTTAGTGTCCCAAGCTAAATAAGAGAACAACAACTTTATCTCCTATGGCTTTTGAAAATCCTTCCCAAAGATGGGAAGAGAGTATTTTGAGCTGAATTGTCCCTCTCACTCCTCTTCCAAATTCATATATTGATTCCAAATTCATATATTCCCAATTAATATGTTGAATTTCTAATTTTCACATATTGAATTCCTAATTGAATTCTTAATTTTTAGATTAACTCTTTAGAATGGACTGTTAAAGACACAATAAAGTAAAATTCAGCCTTAATCCAATGTGACTGATATCTGTGTAACAAGGGGCGATTGGCACACGGATGCACGCAGTGGAAAGATCATGTAAGTCACAGTGAGAAGGAACTATCTGCAAGCCAAGGAGAGTGACCTCACAAAATTTCAAACCTGCTGACACCTTTGATCTGGGACTTCCAGCTCCAGAACTGTGAGAAAATAAGTTTTTATGTTTAAGCCACCCAGTCTGTGATACTGTGTTCTAGAAGCCCTAGAAGAATGATAAAGCAGATAGGACAGTCTTCAGGTCATCCAAAGCAGGAGATACCATGCTCAAGGCACACTCTGGAGAAACTGGAATCAGAACTCCCATCCTGCCAGGTTGCTTGAGGTCTCAGGTTTTTGTGGGGGTCAGTGGAGGGATACAAGCTTTACAAAGTTTGAAGGCACTGTCTTGAGGAAGGTCTCTGAATCTTTCTCTACTTTTCTGAAATTGTATTTTTAGTAATTCATATAGGGGTTTGCAGCCTTTCTTTGGCCTTCTACAATCTCATGATAAAATCAGAATGTACTGGATCAGTGATAGACTGACATGGATTGGGGGAAGAATTCCAGGGAAGGGCTAAGGAAAAGAGATAAATCAAACCATTAGGTTGTCTTTCCCCAGCTTTGCCCAGGGCTAAGCTCACAGAGCTTCCATCTGTGCTTATAGGAAGGAAGGCTGAGTTTTGATCTGAAGGAAGATAGCTCCTTTCCTGAATGTGAAGCTTTCTGGGCCAGGGGCTTTGGGTTAGGGTTAAGGTGATTGTGTCATGGTTTGATGATTGAATGTTCTTTTGACCTTTTAGTTTTTGCAGCATTCTAATTAGAAATTTCTGCTTTGTTGATAAGGGATGCGGTGCAATTGAAGAAGGAAGTGTGGGGGACAAATAAGACCAGACATCTTGGCTGAAGTTCAGTGAAACACTTCTGCCATCCCTCTGCCCAAAGTATTTAACGCCCCTCCTTCCTTTTCTCTTCCTATTGTCTCTAGTGCCATATTGTTTATAACTTCACTATTTTTGTTTGTCATTTGCTTAAACATAAATGTAAAGAAAACACCAACTTCAGTAAGATAAACCTTGAGTAAATTGTAGAAATGCTTTTTTCTGTATTGGAAGTCAGGTTAGATTTGCCCTTCCATAAGATATCTGCCCCTGCCACTCTCCTCTCCTTTTTACCCTGGAATCCTAACCTAATAGCCTGTCCTCACACTTGCAGGATGCTGGCACTTTTAGGATTCCTCTAGAATTTTTACGATATTGTTGAAAACTGAAAAAAAATCTAAGGTTATAATTTTAGAATGTAAGTACAAATATTGTAAGGTAGAGGGTTCTCCCAGAGTTTCCAGTAGGTTAAATCTATCATTGATGAGAGCTCTGCCTTTTAATGTAATGGTGGATGCAGAGAGGGAGAAGAATTAGGATGTTTGCAAATGGATGACCAGAGTAGAGATAGCCTCCTAGAAAAGAAAAAAAAAAAAAAGAGAGTGTTATGCATTACTATCCGTGGTCTAGAATGTTACATACTGTAGGAAAGAAATTAGGTAATTATTTAACATCTCATTTAAAAGCTTTTTTCTTTTACTTTTTTGGGTGGTAGTCATTTTTTCCTTTCTAGATGTGGAGGTGGAATAATTATCTGCCATTGTATGGCCATGGGGGAGAGGTTATGTGCAGGGGTGTGAGAAATGCACGTCCTATCCTCAGTGTGTGGGCTTATGAATGAGAGAGAAATAGCTACTAATTTATGAGGAAAACTAATACCTTGACTAAATGTCATATCATTTCTTGTGATGTAATTCTTTAAAAGTAGGTAGCCTCAGCACCTTCCTCAAAAGACTGAATGTATTTCAGAAGGGTAATTAAAAATGTGGAACAAACATAAAAACTACATATTTGAAGATAGTCATTTAACCATCCTGTATCATTTTCTTTTTGCCTTTGATCCAAATGACAAAGATGAAATTTATGAATGCATTTATGTGGTCCTATGGATTGGCAGTCAACTTGCTGGAGGTGCTGCTTGAATTGGACAGAAATGAGAGCATTGTGAATATCACCCTTACAAGGAGTGCAAGGTCCAGTCTGTCTTGAAGGCAGGTTCTAGTGAAGAAACACTCACTGCATTTCTGATTTCCTCTGCAGCGTGTCTTAGACATTATCATAAAGTAAATCAGTACAAAGTACATTGCATTTTCTCTAGAGAAACAGGCTGACAATTGAACTTTGAAACAAATTAGTCATTGATAGGGTCAGTAGGATGTTATAAAAGCAAAAAAATAACATCTTCTGACGCAGCAACATCAACTGTGGAATTCTGAACTGCCAGGATCTGTAAACAGCAGAGCTCAGTGAATGAGGAGGGTTGGCTCTCTGGAAAGTGTTACCTCTTACCCCAGTTGAGTCTGTTCCGGAGGGTCATTCAGAAAGCACTGAACACTGAAGAAGCCAGTGGTGGTATTCAACACCATTCTTGAGTTCTTTTGTGCTAAGTGAACTGATAATCTTTGACTAGTAAAATTAAGAGCAGACTGCTCCTCACCATCTCCTGTGGGTCTCTGGCTCCCCCCATAGAGGGCCATCTGTGTAGGAATGACCACGTTTTGCTTTAGATTATAGGTAACTAATTGTAGAGATGTTTCAGGTCACCCATATGCTTTTCCTCGAAGAATAGGTTTGGAGGCGGAGAACCAGTTGGGCTCTATGGAAAGTTTGGATTCTTTTCCCCAGTAAGTTCTGCATAATGCTGGATCTCTGCAACACAATATTAATTTGTTAACCCTAGGGGTTATAGATTATTGTGGCTAAAAAGCAAAACTTAAATCTTGATAAACTGCAGCATAAAATTTATCATTTTAACCATTTTTACTGTACAGTTCTATGACACCAGGTCTGTGGCTTTGCCTCTAAACTTGAACCCATATCTGTTCTCTGGTAAAGCTTCTTTCTCGCCAGTGCATTGACCATGTTTCCTCCATGTGAAGATGCCATCAGTTGTAAACCAAACCACCATGATGCTATCAGGATGTTATTAAAAAGCACATTGATGGAAAGTTTCATTGGGTGTCATCTACAGCTTATTGCTATTTTTATTATTTTTATATTCTATAAAATTATGCATTGGAGAATGGAGGACATATGTAACTTCTCTACATCCTGTGGCAATAACAGGAGTTTAAAAAAAGTTAGTTTCTGTATGGTGTCCACAGTGAGCAAACTGGAAACCCAGATTTGACCAGTCATGGGAATACCATGATATTCCCTGGGCAGCCCAAGCAGGCATCTTCTGGCTGAGGGAGGTCAAGTGCTTTAATCTAATATCATTGTCATGGTGTCTTAATATGGGTTATATCCTTTCCCTATGATGCTAACAGAAACTGTGGAATAAATAGACAAAGGCCATGAGAATTAAGCCATAGATATCAAGCCATGTGAAATAAGTATTGATGTTTTGAAATCAGAAAAACAAATTTTTCCTAGTAAGTGCAATCCATATTGAAAAGAAGAATAAAAGTAATGCTGGAACTAAGGCACGAGAAATTCCAAGATGTGAGCTTGACAATGGGGGCAGGAGTTAAGAATGGAGGGTCATGAGCTGGGGATAATGGCTCAGCAGCATAGAGCTTGCCTGGCAAGCATGAGGTCCTAAGTTCAATACCTGGTACAAAAAAAAAAAAAAAAAAAAAAAAAAAAGGAGGGCCACGTCTGTTGTCTGGGTTGGTTATGATAAGAAAGACACCTGCATAGGCTGAATCTGTAATTGCATCATTTTTATTTATATTTTGGTTTACAGAGAATATTTCCTGCTTCTTCCTAACTAGTTTTCAATCTGTGTTACAGTGCAGCTATATGCAAGAAGGGAGTTCCTCCAAAAAATGCTTTTGGTGGTAGATTAGTGTTAATCATATCCATTTCACTGTACCCAGCCTCTCTTGTAATTATGAAGAAAAAATTCTCTTCTAACTATCTGTCGATAGTTAACTTTATCCATATCCTGTATAACTAGGGAAACAAACAAAATTCCTGAGCCAACACTCCTGTATGGGGTATTGAACTTAGGACCATGGCCTGAGGGGGCCATGGTCTTGTTAACAGCTCTTTGATTAGGTTGGTTCTGCAGAAGGTGATTAGATGTGTCAGAACAAATGGGGCAAGACTGGCACTTTTGAGAACAGAATTAGGTTTGTAAAAGTCTCAAATATGAAAAAGTTTTTAAAAAAATGTGTATAAACATCTGGAAAAACTTTAACTCTCTTTACCTCGGAGAAGCACTTGACTTTGCTCTCAGCTGGACAATGCACCAATAAAATTACATAGGGCTCTCCATGTATTGGGGAACCCAAAAATCACTAGGAAATAATTAGCAGAGTACTTACTGGCAACTAATGCTTCAGAAGAGCTCTGAAATAAAATCTATGTTTGGGTTTGTGGAGACAGATGTCTCCACAGTGTCTCTAAAGTGTTGTGACAACCTCAAATAATAATTTTATTAGAGACTAAGGAGACTAAGAAACTAGTAGGGCGTCTACTGTAGGCTGAGAATTTTATATACATGTCGCATTTTCATCTCATTTTATATACATTTCTCCCTTTAACCTACTGAGGAGGGAGGTTTGGTTCCTATTTTACAGAGGAAGGCAACAACTAGGCTCAGAATGTTTATGTAACTGCCAGGCCTGATGCTTGAAAAGTGGTGGAGCTGGGATTCCACATTTCCCAGTGCAGTGGGTCACTGCACCTTAGCCTCTATGAAACAATGGAAACCGTCTTCTAGCCATACAGCTAGAGGTTGCCTCCTACTTTCTTAAACTTCCACAGCAGCATTTGCCTATCCAATTAAAAGGAATTTTTTAACTTTGAGAAAAGCTATGTCATCAAGGTTTTTAGTCATTTTTTTCATTACTTTCAGCCTGTGCTGCTGAAATCCCTTTAAACTCTGTCAGCTTTCTCCTTATGTTTATGTTTTGGTCTCAGTGAGACTATAGTCCCTCTCCATCAGGGAAAATTCCAAACTGCACAGACAACCTTATTGTTTATACCTGTGAGCTGTACCTTTTCAATTATTTCATAAGGCTAACATTTAAAACTTTTTCATGTATAAATAACCATCAAGGTCAAAGGGGGGCAGGAAAACAAAAGCTAATTTCATTCAAAAGATTCTGTTTTCTCTTGGCTTTGGTGGTTGCTTCCTGATTGAGTCACTTCCCCTGAGTGAATAACTGGATAGCAGACAGAGAGCCAGCAAGAACTGTCTCAATGAACAACAGGAGATGTAAACAAATTTTCTTTCAGGAATCTTCTGGAATATTTGGCTGAAGGTTTCCAGATATTCCTCTGAAATAGTCTTGATTATGGTTCAAGTGTTCTTAGAGGCTGTTCATATTTGGGATCTCCCTATGGGGTCTGACATGGCTCCAGCTGTTGCTTTTCATTATAGTACTTATTTTGCATTGGAAAGTATGGTAATTCAAATTACTATAACTTCCCTTCTTATGCCAAATGTAATACTGGAGGAGGCTATTGCTGGCATCAGGACTGGAGTTTATAATGCATCAAAGCCAGTAGCTAATTTTTCCATCTGGGCTAGGCCCACAGTTTATTTCTGAGATACTCATCCATTGGTAAATTCCAGTCTTGGGCTACTGTAGGATATATGCAAAGCTTTGTTCCAGGGTTTGCGAATGTAACATGACCCTTGTTTAAAAGTGTTCTTGCCACTGGAAGTACAGCTAGTTCTACTGACGTTTGTGTTGGCCACTTCAAGCTTGTGGGTTTGGTTAAACTTGGGTTTAATTCTGCAAGGCTTAAGGCTTGGCTACCTCTGGGGCTGGCCCTCATGCTGGTCCTTTCTCCCAGCTGGGATAATCTTCTGGAATATTTGGCTGAAGGTTTCCAGATATTCCTCTGAAATAGTCTTGATTATGGTTCAAGTGTTCTTAGAGGCTGTTCATATTTGGGATCTCCCTATGGGGTCTGACATGGCTCCAGCTGTTGCTTTTCATGATGGGGAGGTATTTAAGTACTTGGTCTTTTTTTATCACTCTGAACTGATTTAATTAAACTTTCCTTCAAGTTTGGAGCCTGTAAATTTCCTGTTGCTGCTGCCACAAATTCTACAAATTTAATGCAAATTAGTTTTCTTACACTTCTTGAGCTAAGAGTAAGAAATGAATCTTAAGAGGCCTAATTCAAGGTTTAAGCAGGGCTCATTCCTTCTAAAGCATACAAATGAGAATCTGTTTCTTGCCTCTTCCACATTTAGGACAACTCTGACTCCTGGTCACATCATTCCAGTCTCTGGTTTCATGATCACACTACCTTCTCTACTATAGTCAAATTCTTTCTGCCTCTCACCAAATTGAATTGTGTGTTTGTATTTAAGGACTATCCAAATAGCCCAGGATAGCCTCCTCATTTTAAAATTCTTGGTCACATCTGCAAACTTGTTTTTTTGCATATAAGATAACATTTACAAGTCACCTTACAGGGACATGCACAGCTTGTAAGATCGTAAGTCTACCACACAGTCAGATGCTTCTGAATTTGAATCCTAAGTTTAGCAGTCTTATATCCTTTCTAAGCCTTAGATTTCTCATCTCTACATGGTGATAATAATCTCATGATGTTCAAGTAAGATTTTGATGAGTGAAGTCTGTAAAGTGCTAATATAGTGTAGGTGCTCAGTTTCTTATTTTCCCATAACATATTAAATATCTGAAAAATTAAAAGATTTGAAGGCCAGTAAGCTTTTCAGATTTATAAAAATTTCAGCACAAATATGAATACTAAAAATATCTCTGCTTAAGTGATTATTCACGTAGGCAAAACACTGATTATTACCCAGTTAAGATTCCAAGTGATATAATGCTCTGGAAAGTATATACTACATTTAGAGATGTAGGTATCCTAATGTGAGTGGGATTAGAAGCTTACCATCTTAAATAAGGCGTTAGGATTTCTCTATCTTTGTCTTTGATTTGTTAAAACAAGTCAGACTGCCATGTGGGAGAGAGTGAAAGAGGGAAGCATATCAAATCGATGTTTTCAAAACATTGGCATTTTTTATTTTGTTTTTGGTACAAGTCTGCTGGAAGAATTGAATGAAGGTGAGATGGTCATTTTCAAGCCAACTCTTGTGGCAGGGCAATGTGGGTTCAGAGCAATCCAGGCAGAGAAGACTGGAAATGAAGGAAAGACTGCAATATTACATGCTTACAAAGCCATGCATAGATTCACATGATGGGAGCAGACAGGCATGGAAGAAATTTACCTTGAGAAACAGCAAGCCTGACATTGCGTTCAAGGGTGAGTTCAGATCCATGTTGTATAAGGAATCTTGGATAACACAATGCCAAATTCATTTCCTCAACAGATACTCACAGGCAGTTACTGTGCATGCGAGGCTTTGGTATACAAAATGTAAAGGAGTCACAGCCCTCTATACTAAACCCTCAGAGTACAGAGTAAGAATTTATGGTCAATGATTTTGAAATGTGAAGACTTTACAGGTAGATGCAAGTAATTATACAGTTTTTTCTTTTTTTTGCTCGACCATTGTGAAAGTTGGAGATTATGAACATTGGGGTTGAAACATAGGAAACTAAGAATTATACTCTCCTTCCACAGAAATAATTACTGGGAGGTGGCTTTCTAATGGATGGCTGCATTTCCCAATTCTCCATTTCTATGTTAGGTAATATTTCTATCTATTGGCACATGCAACTTGTTTTATGAAGTGGTTAAGAAACAATACCTTTTTGACTTTTTGAAATATTTTTTTCCTCTCTCACCTTCTGGCTTGACAAAAAACAAAAACAAAAACCTCAAGCACTGT
The DNA here is from genome assembly GCA_004027295.1 of Dolichotis patagonum. Lineage (NCBI taxonomy): Eukaryota > Metazoa > Chordata > Mammalia > Rodentia > Caviidae > Dolichotis > Dolichotis patagonum. Next base: position 32,465 of record PVJX010001641.1, read on the forward strand.
GTTTTCATAGGATGGTGGAGCCATAGATAGAAGGAACTTGGGTCCTTGGATTACCACATTCGGTCAACTAGAAATACTTTCATTGGGTTGATGCAGGAGTGACACGTAGTAGTATATTGTTTTATGCTACTAAACTTCTGGTATTTTTGTTTCATTAACTTGTGTTACTCAAGTTGTTATGAGAATTCCTTTATTTTCCATACCAGCTTTCTGGGCCTGGGTCTTCATTGTGTTTAAATCAAATCTGTTAGACATATCTTTTTCTTTGACAGCTAAAATCTTATGAAATACCATCAATTTTAGCTATTGATCTCTGGAAAAAGGCTAGATAAGAAAATGTTTACATGTTTGCAGAGGCTTGTGTCATTTTTCATAGAAGAAACAAATTTCAGGGGACAGCTTTAGCTGGATGGCGTGTTACCTGGAAAGGAATACAAGAATACATCATGTTGAAGACATTTGTGATCAGGTGCAAAAATGGAAATGGGAGGTGCTATTTGGAACTCAAGGTGACTCATAAAGGTTAAAACGACCTTGAAGGCTAAGAAGGTAACAATCAAATCCAATAAAAGGCATGAGGGGTTGGATGTGTCTTTTCATGAATTAACATTAATGAATTAACATTAATGGGCCCTGATGAAACAGGAGCAAGAGAAAATAATTTCTCTTTCTCTTTATATCCTCCATGAATTTTATTTTCTTTAACTCACACAACCCTTGCTCTCATTTTTCTTAGATTATAGCCTCACAAATTCTTTTTATTTTCATATAGATTTATTTATAGAGTTAATTATAGCCCTTCTTATGTACCATCTACGGCAGAGCACAAGAAGGTGATTATTGTAACTCTGGATATTATACGTAGGGTAGAGTGTTAGCAGGTTGTACTTTGAAATGAAGTAGATTGGTTTGATTTCTGCCACTTACAAAATAGATGGTTTGTCACTACTACAAAGACACTCATCCACCTTATGTTTGACAAAGGGGCTAGACATATTTACTGGAAGAAGGATAGCTTCTTTAATAAATTGTACTGGAAAAATGGGCTCTCCATATGCTGAAGACTAAAACTAGACCCATGCCTATCCCCATGCAGTAAACTAAAGTCAAAATGGATCAAGGATCTAAATATTTAAACAGAAACACTAAATCTACTGGAGGACAAGGTAGGTAGAAATCTTAGAGCCATAGGGGTAGGCAGAGAATTCATGAACAAAACGCAAGCCTCATGGGAAATACTTCAAAGAATCAACAACTGGGATCTCATATTACTAAAATGTTTTTGCACTTCTAAAGAAATCACCAACAAAGTGAAAAGAAAACCCACAAAGTGGGAAAGAATTTTAGCTGACAATCCCTCAGACAAAGGACTTATATCCAGAACATATAAAGAATTGAAAAACATCAAGCCCCCCAAATTCAAAGGCTGTCTCCAAAAATGGGCATTGGAGATGAACACACATTTCTCAGATGAAGATATACCAATGGCAAATAAATACATAAAGATATGTTCACCATCACTGGTCATTCAAGAAATGCAAATTAAAATAGCATTGAGATTTCATCTTACTCCAGAAAGAATAGCTGCCATCAAGAAATCAACTGATAACAAATATTGGCGAAGCTATGGAGGAAAAGGAACACTTTTACACTGCTGGTGGGAGTGTAGACTGGTGCAGCCACCATAGAAATCAGTATGGAGATTCCTCAGAACTAGGATTTGAAGTTCCACTCAATCCAACTATGCCCTTCCTGGGTATCTTCCCAGAAAAATTGAAACGGTCATATCACAGTGATATATGTGCACCCATGTTTACAGCAGCACAATTTGTAATAGCTAAATCTTGGAAACAACCAAAATGTCCATCAGCTGCAGAGTGGATGAAAAAGATGTGGTATTTTTATACAATGGAATATTACTCAGCTATAAAAAGATGATCTTGAGGTCTTCATAAGGTAAATGGAGGCAACTTGAGACTATCCTCATGAGTGAAATAAACAAGACTAACATTAATAAATATCACATTGTCTCTCTAGTGTAAAAAATAATAAAAATTGAAAGAGTAATAAGATCCAAAAAGGATAATAGATATTGTAAAGTGAAAGAGAAGGAAAGTGCTCTAAAGGATATAACTGTGTGTAAGATAGATGACAATATTACTAAATTTTTGTTGGATTGTGGAACAGAATGATTTGCACTGTCAATATTTGAGTGTCTATCCACTTTTTATGCTTTGATTTTGTAACTTGAACAATTATTTCTAAGATGATAATATGTAATGTATTAACTAGTGATTTCTTAGTATTAATGTTTTTTTGAATTCTGTATTATTCTACCTTTTTTCCTTTCTTTAAATAAACTTAAAAAAAACAAAAAAATATGGTTTGGGGTAAAATACATCAATGAGCCTCAATTTAAAAAAGATATTGCTGTGGTATATGATTTTTCTATCAAAAAACTCTAAGGTTTAAAAAGACAATCATTTGTTTTTTCCCAAAATACTCTAGGAAGATTTGCTGATCTGGGCTGGAATCTCTTATGTATCTGATGTCAGTATGTTGGTTGAGAGCTGGTCCGGTCTATCTTCAGTTGTGATGATTTCAATGGTCTCTCTAGTTCTCCCGGACTAGTGTTCATATGGATATTAGTGAGGTTCCAAGAGAAGAAGTACAGAAGCATATGAAGCCTTGTGAGACTAAGGCTCAGCCTGGTACAGCATCATTTCAGTTGCATTTTTGGCCAAAATAAAAGAAGTAAAGGTTCCATTTCTCAACTGAGTGGTGTGTGGGAGTAGTAGTTAAGTCAAGTTGCAGTGAATGTGGTGAGAAATAACCTATTGGAGCCAAATATGCAACCATCTACCACAAATACTGTACCTCTAAAAGTTTTGGTGGAGAGGAAATATAAACAAATTACCTGGTACCCAGTAGGCAATCTCCAAATCTAGTTCTTTTTTTTCCCCATTCCTCTTCTTTACTTTGTCCTTATTAATTAAGTCTAGAGTTTATTGGTGTTTTTTAGCCCCTATGATATTATTCTTGGACCTGAAATAAATTAAAAAATTTTCAAAAGCATGAATCTGTCTTCTCAGTTTATGTTTCAGTAACACATTATATTTTCTTGTTCCAAATTTAGGATTTAAAATTTTTCTTATAAAATTCATTAAGTGTGTACTAATAGTTTGTATATTTTGGAAGATGTTGTGCATTGTATTTTGCATGTTCTATCATTTTACCTCCAGTGATTCTTTTTTGTGGTGATTTCTAAATTGATTGACATAGTTGGACAATTTTTTAAAAAAGCAGTCTCAAATTTACTGTAGCTATGCATATACAGTTAAAAATAAGATAATTTAAAAAGTAAATTAAAATTTTTTAAAAATTGCAAATTTCTACTACCCAAATAAACTACTATTAATATATTGGTAATCTGTCTATCTTCCTCCATCCTTTCCTCCCTCCCTTGCTTCTCTCTTTCTTTACTTTTTTCTGCCTTTTCTCTTTCTTCCTTTCATAGGAGAATGCTATGCATACTGTTTTACAACTTGTTTTCACTTGACAATCAATTATTAACTTAACTTCTATGCTATGAAATACTACCCATAACATTCTGATGGTTGCATATGTGTGTTACACGGACACAACATACATTAATTAGTAATTCTCTATTTTGGGCATTTGTTTTCAGATTTTTATATTTATTATTATCATAAATATTACATTTGAGATTTCACAGCTAAAATTTTGCACATTATCATGGTGGTTTATCAGACTATATTATTTGTTAGGTTTAAAAAATATACATTTTTAATCTATTAATAAATTTGTCAAACTTCTCCCAGAAATATTATTTTCATCTCTACTCTTAGCCTTGTGTTTTGTGTATTGATTTTTTGAAAAACCATCCTAGGACATTTGATAATTATAATGTTATTTAATGGCTTTAATTTGTATTTTGTTGAGTAGAAATAAAGCTTAACTTTTAAAAAGCACATTTTGACTTTTTATTTTCTCTTTTGTGAATTTTTAATTTATTTTCTTTGCTTATTTTTATTTAATCATATTTTTAATTTATGTATGAATGCTTTATATTTTTGTTCTTATTGATACATGTTTGCAGTACACAATGATTACCTTTATTGTGGGAGATTTGTACATATACATAACACATCGCAATTCATTATTTTGTCCCCTTTCTCTCATTGTTTTGTTCCCGTTCCCTCCACCCATCTCTGCCCCCTCCAACACTTCTCCTCCATTTGCAAAAGCTTTCTCTCTATATATGTATTTTTTTATTTTGAAGGTAGTAGAAATACAACAGAACAAGACAGAACAAAGCCAATTGAGACAGTGAGTGAATTTGGTACAGAACTTCACAGCAGGTTACCAGGATAACAATAATAAGTTCCATAGTATATCTCATTATCTTCACAATAGTTGTCTAGTCAATTAAGTATAGCAAAATCAAATCAAAGACAGAACATTATAAAACCAATAGAAAGAGAATATTGAATAGAGTAAAGCAATTAATCATAATGAAACAAAACTGAAAACAACACTTGCTTTCAAAGAGAAAATAGAGGAGACCCCTCATATTTGCTATCTTGCATACACTCATCCTGCCAAGAGATGCTCAGACCTCTGTCCCCAGTTGCTAATGGGGGGGGGGTCGGTTGGTTGGGATGTTTGATTCCAAGCCCACACACTGGTAGGCTCAAGAGACACTACTGGGTCTCCTCCTGGCTCGCGGCAGAGGAAGGCGCTTACCAAGAGGGTGGGCGAATTAAAAGCTCTATATTTTAATGACTCTTTGTTATATATGTTATGAATATTCTTTCAGTTTATTATTTAAAGTTTTTTTACAGTATGCACACAATTTAAAATTATATACAGCCAAATATAGCTATATCTTTAAAAATGAAAAAAATTTTTTGGTGTCAGACCTGGTACAAAATTATAAGAATACTCATTTCAATTATCTTGCAATAGTTTTGTATAGTTAAACACTTGAACCTCCTATAATTCATTTTTGTGTATTATTCAAGTCTGGATCTCATTCAATTGAACTCTGTCCTAATTCATTCACATTTATATCAATATAAGCATCATGTTAGAGACTGCCCACGGCAGAGGCCTAAGTTGAAAATGCCACTGTTTTTATTAGTATGTCATTTAGCATGTAGTTAACAGTGAAGGCAGAGGAATTTTGCCATAGCATATGTGTTGGAGGTGATCTCTTTTCTTCTGCGTTCTCATCATCTTTACTTTTTGCAGTTGTGGTAACCACTTCCTTCCGTTTGCTCTGGTCATATGCTTTAATAAATCTCGATGTAATTTTAAAATCTAACAAGGCCCACGTGCATTACTTTTTCATACAAAGGCTTTAATGTTTTCTTTCTTTTTAAAAAATTTTACCTTAGAACCATTTGTAAGTTGTGAGTTTTATGGGTCATTGGATACACTGCCTTCTTATGTAGCTCCAAAGTCCTGGAAATCTTTTCACCTCTAATGAGACAACATATAGGGGAATATTCTAATGAATGCCCAAGTGAATAAGTAGTTGTGGTAAGATAGAATGTAGTACTGATTCCAATGTAAATTTGTTAAAGGACAGGGAACCATTGCTCATTAGAAAGCCGAACATTATATGTACATTTACATGATTAAATCCAGACTTCAAGTCTGCCAGGGTTACCTATTAACACCCTGATTCTTAGGAGAAACTGAAGCTAAGGAATTAATCAATTTGACTAGTTTTGTGTTGGAACTGGGATTGAAACAAAGGGCTGTCTGGTTTCAAACACCATCCTGGATCATTCCTGCCTTTGTTATTCCTGAATGATTTATTGGCTCAAGAATATACCTTATTTTCATATCAGGTAACAAATGGAAATCCTATTGGATAGCAGATGTCTACCTTCCTTGAGCTTCTAAGGCACCCAAAGTTGGATCACAGCTGGTTTGTGCTTCCTTCCTATGCATGTCTAACTTAATGATGGGCAGTAAGACTCAGGAATCTGTTCCAGTATTTTTTTTCTCATAAAGTTTCAGAATTTCTGATAAAGATGAATTAACATCTACTGGCCAAAGATTTATAGTCCTAAACTTGACCTGAACACTTCATATTATAATATTGCTCCCAATTTTTAACACACATACCACTCTAATGAGAGTATTTTCATCACTATTCATTGCAGAGCATACTTCATGTATGAGACAGTAATGAGGCAATGTCTAGTTCTTACTAAAGGTTGGAAATAAATAATTCATAACCCAAACAAAAATATGGGCTTTGTCATAAATGTCATTATTGCCAAAATGCATTAATTGCCAGGGGAGCATGCTTTGAAATGGGACTTTTCTCCCTACTTTTAGTTTTGTTGTTACAGAATCGTTTTTGAGAAGTGAGAGTATAACCTATTTTAAAGTGGCTAGAGAAGGAAGTACATTTCTAACATTTGGGAAGTGTTGCAAAAGAAAATTATACAAAGTTCAGCCAGGAAGGGATATATATATATAGTTTTGTCTTTATAGAATTTAAATTTCATACTCAGGATTAAAAATAGTGCTAATAAACATCAGTATCAGTAGAAAAACTACATAAGATTCCAAAGTCAGGCTTTGCAAGTGTTACTCCTTTTTCAATTCTTTGAATTTATCAGTTTTGCCTGTTATAGATGGTGATTTTTGTTTTGGAATATGACATAGTAGTAGATTGTTGCAAAGGAAAACTTCAGAAACAGAATAGGATTTTTGGTGTTTTTATATGTATAAGTATAAAGTGTTATTATTGCCAATCTCTTTGTTTTACTTATTTGGAAAACACAAGTGTGTCTGTGTAACAATGCATTGTCTGCTATGTAGTATTTTATGGGTCCACATATAAATGCTCAAGTATTTTGGGGTAGATAGGGTGGATGTAGGGGAGAAGCATTATCTGATGCAAGCAATATAGGCAAGATAGCACAAAAAGAAACAATATTAAGTAAGGGTCTTACATTGTAAAATATCTTATACAAAGAACCAGAAATTCTGTATAAATGAGGGGTGGTTGTGAGAGGTCACTCATTTTGTGATGGGAAGTGGACTTGGGAGAGGAACAAAGAGACTTGAAGAGCTTCTAGGTAAATAGTGTTAAACAAGGCAGATGAACCTAGATAAGTCAGTGTGATCCCTTCTCTTGTAAGAAGATCCCTAAGTAGGTGAGTGAGTGTGTGAGTGAACCTCAGGATGTGACTGCAGGAACCTGTCCTCTTTGGCTGGGGAGTATACGTGGCTTCATACAGTTTAATTTCTGCTTAGAATTGTCATTGTTTGGCATTTTAAAAAGTGCAGTTATGTTAGAGATCTGTATTTTTCTGTGGAAGTGATTGAAACCAAAGACTCCTGTGATATACTTAAGAAATAAATGTAGGTAATAAAAAAGAGATTCAAGACTACTTCAATCTTCAGAGGTTGGGCCAAAAAAGAGGAACATGAGAGTGAAAAGAAAGGCCAGTGAAGGTCAGAAAGCTTGCTTCCTACTGGCAGCCAGCACAGGCAGGGAGACACAGCCAGATATGCCCAGTGTGCCCACAAGCCATGATTGGCAGGCAGCCAGCATTTACCTGGAGAATCAGAAAAGCATACCCGTGTGCCTGTCACCATCAGGGGAATTCTGGTGTAGACACAGACTGAGAGAAGAAGCATCCTCACCACCATGTACCCCTGGACATCAAGGAAGCCTCAGTGCTCCTCAGTTCTGGAGATGCGTACCCCACCTCCTGCTACCTCCCTAGGAGAAACCCAGGTGCCTGTCCCATTTCTCTAACTGTGGAGGTACAGCCAATGAGAAAGCGCCTGGGACCCCACAACTGGCTTGTTGGGAGGAACCTAGGAGATTGTCAAGATGAGTGAGCAAAAGGCAAACTCAGACCTTCAGCCCACAGAGAACAAGTCTTGGAGATATGGTCATGGAAGAAAATGAAAGTCACACACCTGAAATCTCTGAGAGGATAGTGGCTAAAGTAAAGAAAAAATTTTATGAGGCTGTAAAAGTAATCAGATCAGAAATAATGTTTCAGGTAAAACAAGAAATCACAAAAATAATGAAAGAATCGCTGAGCATATCTAAAGCAGACATAGATTTAAAAAAGGCGTGTAGGAAAATGATGGAAACATTGAATGAACAATATAGGAAAGATTTACAATGTATGAAACACTCAAAGAGATATTCAGGAAATTAAAGTCAATCAAAAGCTGGAAAAACTGCTTGAAAGAGACTGATGATAGACTTTCAGAACTTGAAGCAGGATTGCAGCTAGTGATTGTGAAAAGAAAGATCTCTTAAAATTAACAAGGAACCAGGAAATAACAATTTGATGGCTGCAAGACAACACAAAGAAAAATAATTTAAGAATGTTAACTATCAGCAAAGAAGCAGGGTCACCACATATGAAATAAGAAGACTGCTTACAGAAGTAATAGAAGAAAACTTCCCAAACATGGGAAAAAGATAAGCAAGGCTTATAGAACTTCAACTAGCCATAACCAAAGTAAATCTACACCCAAACATGTAATAATCAAGATCCCAAAAATTGAACACAAGAACAGAATAGTAAAGGCTGTTAGAGAAAAGAAACAGATCATTTATAAAGGAAAACTAATCAGAATCACAACAGACTTCTCAACACAAACTGTCAAGAAGCTTTTAGAGTGAAAAGAGTAATTTCTTTTTGAGTGAAAGAAATCAATTTCTGGAGGTCTGGCAAGGCGCGGCCACCCCAGGGCGAGAAACAGCAGTGTCTCCTGAGATCCACAACATGTTGGAACTTAGGGCACTGGGAAACTGAGCAACCAGCCACCCTGGTAAGTGGCTGTGAGTCTACCAGCACGTGGGCTTAGAATCAAACATCCCATCCCCCCCATTAGCAAGTGGGAGCCAGAGAGCTGAGCATGTCTTAGGAGGTTGACCATATGTAATATAGTAAATAAGGGGGATTTCCTTCTACCATCTCTTTGAAGGCAAATATTTTTATCACCGTTTTGCTTTGTTCTGATTAATGATATTGCTCTATTCAATATTCTGTTTTGATAAGTTCTATAATATTCTGTATTTCCTTTGATTTTGCTATACCTGATTGAAAGAACAACTATTGTGAAGATAACGAGATATACTATGGTACCTATTACTGTTATCCTGGTAACCTGCTGTGAAGTTCTGTACCAATTTCACTACACTGTCTCAATTGGCTTTATTCCATTCTGTTCTGCTGTATATTACTACCTTCAAATTAATTAAAAAATGTAAAAAAAGAAACACATTTAACTTGAAAGGAAATTTATAGACTGAAAATCAAAGGAGAAAAAACAATTGTTCCATACAACAGAAGATCAGAAAAAAAGCAAGGGTAACTTGCCCATCAACCACAGAGTGGATAAGAAAGATATGGTATTTTCGTACCATGGAAAACTACCCAACTATAAAGTAGAATAATCTTGAGGCTCTTGTAGGTAAATGGATACAACTGAGATCATATTTGTAGGTAAAACAGTTTGGACTCATAGGGGTGAACCCTAGCATAAAAAAACAGAAGGAGTTAGAGGGATCAAAAAAGCACAATGTATATTATAAAAGTGATAGTGGAAGAAACACCTGGGAGAAGAAGGTAGTGACACTGTTAATTTCTTACTGTCTTGGCTTAAACTCTTGTATTGTTTTCACAGGTTTTTTTAGGCTTGGTTTTGTTCTGTCTTGTTTTGTTAGATTTTACTGTGTCTAATGGTATGGGCAGCTATTTTGAACATAGTGGGATGTATTATGATACTCATGGTTGGTTTCCTATTATATTGTTTTGAAGTCCTATGATGTTTTCATTTGTTTGTTTAATCAGTTTTATTGTTTGATTTTATTATGTGTGGTAGTATGGACAACTGATTTGAAGAAAATGAGACATTATAGACACCATTTTTCACTTCCTATTATCTGGTGTTGAAGTACTGTAATGCTTTCATTCTTTTGATTGTTTTCATACTATTTTTTTATGTTTGATATTGTTGTATGTGAAGATACGGACAACTGTTTTGAAGAAAACAAGAGACATTATGGTAGCCACTGTTGATTTCCTGTTGTCTTGAAGTCCTGTGTTGCTTGCATTGTTCTATTCTGATTTGCTTTGTTCTGTTGTGTTTTGTTTTATTCTCTTTAAAATAAAAAAGGTAAAAAAAATCAATTTCCAATCCAGATTGATGTACCTTGCAAAACTATCTTTCAAAATTGATGGAAAAATAGGATACTTCCATGATGAACAACTGAAGGAATTCATGACCACCAAACTAATACTACAGAGAATGTTGAAGGATACTCTAGAGAAAAAGATGACCATGGTTTCAGGAACAGCAGTAGACGGGGAATGCCAAACATGGCAGGCAGTTGAATGAAGGGGAAAAGTGGAGGGCCAACAGCAGTAGGATGGCAGGGCAGAGATGAACCAGTGCATGCCAGCTGTAACCATTAATATAGATGGCCTCAATTCACCAATAAAAAGAAACACAGGGAGAGTGGGTCAAGAAACAAGATCCATCAATACCCTGTACACAAAAAATACATTTAACTTGAAAGGAAATTCATAGACTGTAAGTCATAGGAGAGAAAACAATTGTTCCATGGGAGAGGAGACCAGAAAAAAGCAAGGGTAACACCCATCAACTTCAGAATGGATAAGAAAGATATGTTATTTTCATACAATGGAAAGCTAGCCAGCTATACTGTAGGATAATCTTGAAGCTCTTATAGGTAAATGGATGCACCGTATCCATTCACGTATGAGATTATTCTCATGGGTGAAATTGTTTGGACTCATACAGGTGAACACTGAGTTATCTCCCTAGCATAAAAAACTGAAGGAGTTAGTGGGATCCAAAAAGCACAATAGATATTATGAAATTGATAGGGGAAGAAATGCCTAAAAAGGGAAAGTGGTAACCACTGTTAATTTCCTATTACCTTGTTTTGAATTCTTGTATTGTTTTCATACTTTTTTTTTAGGTTTGGTTTTACTGTGTCTAATGATATGGGCAGCCATTCTAAAGATGAGACGTATTACATTAACCATTGCTGATTTCCTATTATCTTGTTTTGAATTCCTATAATGCTTTCATTCTTTTGTTTTGATTGGTTTTATTCTGTTGTTTTGTTTTATTATGCATAATGGTATGGACAGCTATCTTGAAGAAAATGAGACATTATGGTGGCCATTGTTGATTTCCTATCATCTTATTTTGAAGTCCTAGAATTCTTTCATTCTTTTGTCTTGATTGGTTTTATTCTGTTTTGTTTTTATTTGATTTTATTATGTGTGAAGCTATGGACAGCTATTTTGAAGAAAACAAGAAACTTTATAGTAGCCATTGCTGATTTCCTGTTATTTTGCTTTGAAGTCCTGTAACATTTCATTCTCTTGTTTTTATTGGTTTTGTTCTGTTTTGTTTGATTTTATTGTGTGTGATGCTATGGACAGTTATTTTGAAGACAACAAGAGACATTATGGTAACCATTGTTGGTTTCTTGTTGTCTTATTTTGAAGTTCTATATTGCTGGCATTGTTCTGTTCTGATTTGCTATTTTGTTTTGTTTTATTCTCTTTAAAATTAAACAAAAAAGAGAGACGGCTGGTGAGGTTTGAAGACAGTTAAGAGAGCAGAGTGATATTCTCATGGTAACAGAAGTATCTCAGAAAGTAGGAAATGATCAGTAATATTAAATATTGCTAAGATTCTCAGTCTGGTAAAGGGATAGATGTATACATTGTATTTGGAAATTGGGAGGTCATTGGTGATCTTGACAAGAATACAGAGGAGTCAGAAGATTGACTGAAGTGGCCAAGATGTGATTAGGGGTAAGAAACTAGAGACAGCAGGCATACTCACTCTTCTGAGTGTTTTCTTAGAAGTGAAAGAAATAAAGGGTAATGACAAAGGGTGTCTTGGGTCAACATGGGTGATTTTTATGATCAGAGAAACTGGATCATCAGTTGAGACCAATTCTGAAGAGTGGCAGAAATAGGAGATGTAGGAGGGCATAATTGCAAGGTAATGTGAGGATGCAAATTCCCAAAGCCATGTGGAGCATTGGGCTTTTTTAGAAGATAGGACATATCTACTTTACTGAGTATAGGCAAGAAGGTAGAAAAGATAGGCACAGAAAAAAATCAATACATAGATTTGTTGGTGATATGATAAGCCATGTAAATGGCTTGTTTCTCAGAGAAAATGAAATGAGATCAAGGGCTGAGATGTCACAGGGGAGGTTGAGGAAAGAGGAGAAAGAATGACAGAATTACTACAGAACTGGAAAGCAAACACACGGGAAGGGCGAATAGATTAGTTAGTGTCAGGTGGAACTAACTAGCAGTATTCTACAGTTTTCAATAGAAAAATTCAGTTACAAGTCTAGGACCAGAATTGAATTTAATCAGGTTTTGAGGTTTTCCAAGGAAGCAGGAAGGAGAGAGTGGCAAGTAAATGTATGAATAAAGAATTTGCATGTGACTGGACACAGAGGACAGAGAACTGGAAGCTGATAGAGGGGTAAAAAAATGTCACTGGTGAGTGAGAAGTCATCAAGAGGTTGACATATGTGATCTGCAAGGATGGGGAAATGAGTGAATTACAGTCTGATGGTATGAGCTTCTAACACATTGGATATTTTCAGGAAGGAAGTGCTGATGAAGACTTTGAAAATAGTACTGGAAATGAAGCTCTTGGGCTTATAAAGTAAAAAGCCGGCTTTGCTTGAGCCCTTGAAATAACAAGATTTCAGTTAAAGTAAAAGAATGACAAGATTTCAGTTCAGGAAATGTGAAGATGAACTGGGAGCTCCAGATAAACCAGTAAAGGAGGATAGAGAAGGATGGAGGGGCGGGCATAGGAGTAGGGGAGCAAGGCTGGGGGAGATGGGTCGATGAATGAGAGGCTCATAGGTTTCTGAGAGCAGTGGAGTTGGAAGGGAATATGATGCCTGAGAGTTAGCTTTGATGGTTTCTTACTGTGCAGCCCCAGCAGTTTCAACCTGTCTCACGTTATTGGAAGGTATAGCTTCAGACAAATGGTTCCATGTCAGCTTCGTTGTGTTTCTGGTCTCTCTTGGGGTTTTTATTGTCACTACCTGTATGTTCTTAGTCAAATACTTGTCTGACTATCATGTTTCCTCATTAAGTGAATCACTATGAGTGTTCATGTGCTGCTTCCATTCTCTGACATGTTACCCTTCCTTAGCGAAATCTTGGACACTCTTTAAGAATCACCTCAGAAGCTATCTGTGTCTTTGGGCTTTTCTCAGTTTAACCCCATTCCAATCAGATGTGCTGTTTTTCTTAGGATTACTGTAAGCCTTTGTGTAAGCCACTCCAGTGATGCTTGCCATTCTTCGTGCATCACGGTTTATCTGGTTTATCTGTTCTCTTTCGTGAAAACCTCATGAAATGTGACTCATTCTTTCTGCTTATAGGAAAATCTTGATAAGTGATCCTCAAGTGAGTCAGTAAGGTATTCTTCTGGAAGACAAAGTAAGAATGATGTGATAGAGACTCTTAGAAAAGGGAAAAATGCCTTTTCAAAACAATTCAAATTTGTCTGGCACATTTAGGCAACTGATTTCACCAGGCTTAATTATCATTTACATAGGTCCTGCCACAAACTTGGAGCAGTTACAGATATTATAAACCTATTAGTAGATACTTTATTTCTCCATGCAAAGAGCCTTGAAGGAATTCTGTCATGTTAAATGGAAAATGGCAGAGAAAAGAAGAAGTGAAAGATTATTAAAATACAAGGATGAAATAACACAGCTCATATATATCTGAAACTAGAGATGTATACCCATCTGAAGAAAAAATGTGCTGTAAACTAGACTTAAAGTTTAATACATGCAAAGTGACTAATGAATACTCCTTTATATAATATGCATTATATCTAGAAGTTATATAAACTGATCAAAATTTTTGGCATCTTTTAAAGTTTTACTTTGCCATTTAAAACTTAGTTTACATCTATTGGCTTTAATTAAACAAGCATTTTGTTCTTGTATAAATGAGGTGTTCTTGTATTTTACATGTAAGTATATTGGTTGTCAGTATCACTGTTTCCTAAACTTATAAAAGCTATAAAGATGATCTTCGGTTCTTGTCAGTATGGCTACACCATGTAAATCTGTTAAAAATCTAAATATTGCCTTAAAAAACTAATATAAGTAAAGACTTCTGTATAACTGTGATGTCAATTATTGCTAACCTCATGGTATATTAAATACATTTGTATTTTACAAGTGTACAGGTCTTCTAGGAAGCAAAACTTAGGAAAGCATCTTATGCTGTTGACCTACAGACTAAAGTTGTTCATGATGTTGGTCTTTTTCAGGCTTATCTTATATGGTTCTTATATAATTGTGCTATGATAGTTAAATGTACCTAAACAACATTCAGTTCAGGCATTGACCTCAATAAGTATATTATTATATACACTGTAATGGTTCCAACCTGCGTTTTTCACATCAGTGTTTCACCTACCTGCTCTAAGAATCTCTGTTTTCCTTTGATGCACACTGTGGCCATGAATTAGTATTGTTTGATGTTTCCTTGCTAGCATCTTATGGGAAGGGAGTTAGTGCATGTTTCCAGTGAATTGTGTCACTTGAAGGTCCTGAGGCTTGATTTGCTTTTCTGGTTCCTTTGGACTCTACCAACTTTTCCCATGCGTCTGTGTAAGAAAAAGATCAATGTCATGCTCAGTCATGAGTTCCTAAGTGATGGAGCTCTCAATAAGCACTTTACTCAGGCAGCTCTTTCAGTTTATGCAGGCAGGCCTTTCCCCAAGGCCCCACACACTGGGTGGCATGAGACAAGTCTGGCATCAGCTGCACACTGTGCCCATGCTAGCACCGTTCATTGGTTGAGAGACTTGCTTGCCCTGACCCTTGATAGCAAGGGTAAATTTCTAGTTTTTCTGTCTTTACAATGATGACATCATTTTGTGTCAATCCCATGACTCTGGGAGAATCTGGGTTTCAGGATTTTTTTTTACTCCCATCAGACTTTTCATCCCTAAAAACTTTGGGGTAAAATGGGCAATTGGGAGGAAGAACAGCACTTGACTCCACTGAGTAGCATCTGAGGCCCATATGTGTCGCTGTCGTGGGGCAGAGTAGACAGCATTGGTTCCCTCATGTCCTACAACACATAGGTTTTATTAAATTAGTCTCTGAAAATTCTTGTTCTATTCTTTGGTGGTTCTTCCAATAGCTGATTATTTTTCCTAAACTACCATCAAAGTATGAGGGTACTGACCTCATTGAAAAATTCTTCTGTCCTTTGTTTAATGTTTTATTGATACCTAAGAGATTTCAAGGCCATGATGACATGGAATGTTTGTTTTATAGACAATTACAAATTACTAAATACTAGTAGTGTGCTAGTTTTCCCTTGCTGTAACAAAATACCTGAGGGAATCAACTTAAAGAGAGAAAGAGTTCTTTTGGCTCACAGTTTCAGAAGTTTCAGTTCATGTTCAGTTGGCTGCATTGCTTTTAGGCCTGTGGTGAGACAGAAGCATCCTGGAAGGGTGTGGTAGTGAAAAGTCGCTCACCTTGTGGCAGCCAGGGTATGGAGGTGGGGAGGAAGGGGGTAGAGGGGAGGGGAGTGAGAAGGAAGGGGAGGAGAGGAGTCTGGGTCTAGATATAGTTATCCAAGGATATGCTCCCTGAACCACTCCCTTCAACTAGGCCCCATCTCCCATGTTTCTATCACTTCCTAAAAATATCATCAAATTATGAAGCCTCAGTGGATTAACCCACTGATGAAGTTAGAGCCTTCATGATCCAATCACCTTCCCAAAGCCAGATCTCTAAACACTGCTGCATGGGGGACCAAGCCTTCAACATACGAACCTCTGTGGGGAAGGGGTGAGGTGCTCCAGGGAAGAACTAGCAAGTGGAATTCTCTGTTCAGAAGAGAGAGGTGTACAGATGCTCCTCAACTTATGATGGGGTTATATGCAATATAATCCACATATATTGAAGGTGTCATAAATAAAAGAGTGCATTTAATACAGCTAACCTATTGCACACCATAGCTTAGCAACATATTACAGTGGAGCAAATGCACTGCTTACCCACGTGACCATGGGACTGTCTGGAGGCTGTGGGTTGCCACTGCCCAACATCATGACAGAGTGTGGTCCTGTACATTGCTGTCTCAGGAAAAGATGCAGCTCAAAACATTGTAAGTCAAATGGCCATAAGCCAGAGACCACTTGTACAAGTTTCAATTAGTTTCTCATAAAGTTGTGGTATGTGTGTTTCCAGCTATTGTTTTTTGAGATTTCTCCCTCCAAATATTTACTGAACAAAGAAACAATAAGTTCTTATTACATATTGGAAAACAATAATTTGTTCCTAGTGATATTCCATAGGGGAAAGCATCCTGAGACTTTGTTATATTTAATATGATAAATATATGATAAAAATGTGTTACTGAATTTAAGTTATCAGTTATACATAGGTGTTTTAAATATCACTTTAACAATAAGATAAGAGATTCAAGAAAAGCCTGCAAAAATATGAAAGTGAAATATTGAAGGAACAATAATATATATCTTTCTACAATTCATTTGCTTTGTAACTATTAGTTAATGATACCATAATTTGCCATTTGACTTTCTCTTGAAATTTCCTTTATGTGTTATGATGTTTTAATTTCATGTGTAGTACTGAATTCATGATCTTTGGTATATGAGAAAGAACGAAGATTTTATGAATAAGAGTTAGTATTACTACTTCAAGTAAGAAGATTCATTATTCAATTTTAAAAACAGTGCTTAACCAAGAAATGTAGATTTAATTATAGATAAATATGTGGTCAAAGCTGAATATGATCACAGGTTCTTGAGAAGCTGAGTTAGAAGGATGGCAAGTTTGGGATAGCCTGACAACTTAGCAAGACTGTGTCTCAAAATAAAGAACTGGGTATGTAGCTCAAAGGTAGAGCACCCCTGGGTTCAGTTCCTACTACTGCAAACGAAATGAAACAAAACAACAAATAACAACAACAGCAACAACAAAACCCCACAAATGAACAAACAAGGGAAACAAAACAAAATCCCAGAATATGGGTGGTAGAATATTTCCCAACATAAATCTGTGGAAGCCTGGAGATTCATTGTAACTAGATGACATAACATTAAGAAAACCTCAGTCTTGGATGTGGAACAACACTGATGTGGAAATGTGTTAACTGTATGCAAAAACACTGTTTTGGCTTCACTGTAATAGCTGCCAAGCAGTTTCCAAATCAAAATTAATAATATCAATCTTGCCTTTTATTTTAATAGAATATATTTTTCCATGTTAGTGAATTTTCTAGGTGAGCAGTAGATTGAGCATTGATGTTTTCAATCATATTCTATCATTTTGAAGACAGGGACCAAAAGCCTCCTTTTTAGTTATAGCATATTTCCTAGTGGAATTACTACAGTACTAGGCTCAACTAATTTATAATACACCTCTTGACTCTGTGGTATGTTTTTACATACTTTATCTTTCACAGCCTCAATAAAAGCAGCAGGGTCAGGTAGAAGCATGCTACACATACATTTACATATAAATATTTATTTATGTTTTCACCTTCTCTTAGACAGACAGTAAGCTTTCTGTTGAGCTCATTGCAGTGTCTTTAGCAACCATCCCAGTGCCGACTGGGTGGCTCACTAAGTGTTAACTGGTTTGACCTCAATTGCTTTGAAGTTGGACATCTTGGACATAGCTTCACTTTGCCAGTTATTAGATGAATGATTTTCCTGCCAGTTATTTCACTTGAGTCTCAGTTTCTTCTCCTGGAAAGCTGAGAAACTGAGACAAAGTTATGGGAATCATATGAGGTGATTTCAGTGTGTTCACCTAACCCATTTTCCAGCATGTAGCAGGCATCTTACACATGGTGCCTCCATTTCCTTCCCTTGCTTCTTTGCAAAGCAGGTATTTCATGCCCCCTTCTTTTATAAAGGAGGAAATCAGGATATAGCAAAATCATGTGACTTAGCAAAGTTCGTTTTTTTACATTTAGAAAAAAAAAGCCCACCTGAACTAGACCCTCATCTCCTAATCAGTGTTTCTGTTACTATATAATAGTACCTATATTTGTGTAACAAAGGCTACTGATTATGAGTTTTATGTCTCAAGTCCTAGCAAAAGAATAGAGAAGAGAATAATTTAGACAGAAAGATAATGAGAATTTAAAAAATTTATGCGACAAATGTTTCTTTGCTGTAAACTCAGTAAAAAGCATTCAGTTTAGTTTCCCGTAATATTCAAAATTCAATGTGGCAAAGTCATTGTCTTTAATAATTACAAGTGGTGGTAATAAAAACAAGAGCTCAAAGGGTTATAATCCAATATAGTACACAATAAGAGCCTTGCAAGTGATGTAATAAAAAAAACCTGAGAAGCAGAAGGGATTATCTCTAGAAGAAAGCTTATTTGGGCAGATGTAATGATTCTGTCTTCCAACACAGTGCTGTAGGATCGCAGGTTTCAATACTGCACTTCCTCAAGTTCTTCTGTCAGTTTGTTTTGGGTATTGTTATCAGAAGAAAACATCTGGATTTGGTTCAAAGACAGAGCTCTTAATAAAAAAGTGGTGGGCAATTATTTTTGTTGCCTTGTCCCTATCTACAGTAGCTGTCCTGGAAAGTATTACGTTTGTTTCCCATGTTTGATTAGTCACTGATGATAAATGCAGTCTATAAAGGAGTTCATTGCTTTATTGTTGGTGATTCATGTCAAGTGTGGCAGGTGATTATGCTGAATCCTCTGACAAACATTCATTTACAAAGTGGTAGACACATCACGTTCAGTAACAACCAGGAGTAGTTTGTAGAGTCAGACTGTTGCACAGGGCACTTCACTACACAGTTCAGCCTTTCTTTTTGAAGGAGGCTTTTTGTTTCTCTCTTCTGATTTCCTCCCTCCTTATTTTCTCCTTTTATTATTTACTTCCTCCTTTTTCTCCTCCCTCCCTTTTGTCCCCTGTTACGGTTTAGATTGAGAATGTCCCTCAAAGTCTCATGGGCTCAGAGGAGGGCATTTTAAAGGTAATTGCATCACGGGGCCATAGCTGAATGTGCATTAGGAGATGGGATTTAGTCAGAAGAGGAGGGTGTGACCCGGAATGGTTTATCTCTCTTCCTGGCTCCTCTCTCTTTCTCTGCTTCCTGGCCACCAAGTCAGGAGCAGCTTTCTTGTATCCAGGCCTCTCTGCCATGTCATTTTTGTGTTTAATTAATTAATTAATTAATTGAATTTTAAAGATAATAAAATCCAACAAAACTAAACAGAACAAAGCCAATCAAAACAAAGCAACAAAATTGGTACAGAACTTTGAAGGATACTAGGAAAATAATAGTAGGTACCATAGTATATCTTGTTATCATTACAATAGTTGTCCATTCCATCAGGTATAGCAAAACCAAGTCAAAATAAAACAATAAAACAAATCAAAACAGAACACTGAATAAAACAAAACAATCAGCACAAAACAAAATAGTGAGAAACGTTTTTGTGTTTAAACCTGCTGCACGTGGACTGAAACTTCTCAATTGTGAGTCAAACCTTCTCTTCTTTAAATTGCAGTGTCAAATATTCTGCCCCAGAGTCTAGGAAAGTGACTAAGATATTCCCTCTTATTATTTGTGCTTCCATTCAAAGGGAGTGTTGTAGTCAGGGTTTACAATGGAAAAGATTTAACACAAGACACATAACTTATAGGATTATTTGATAATATTTACCCAAAGAGTCAAATGCAAAAGAGCATGAGAGGTCTGTCCACACACTAGAATCCAGCAAGGGCCTGGACCCCACCACAATGTCCTGCACAAGTGCAGCTGAAGATCTAGAGCCCATGGCAATGCTCTCCCAAGTTCAGCTGGAGTCCTAGAGGCCATGATAATGTCTCATGCAATCCTGTATCAAGGATCTGCACTGTGGAGGCCCAAAGGTGAGTGGTAGAAGCTAGAAAGTCTGCTTGAAGGATTTGTGACAGCAGGCTGAGGAAAATGTACTGGAGCCAGGAAACAATGTTCCTCAGCAACAGTGAGGACCCAGCTCCTCTCTGATGATAGCAGCTGAGTTCTTATCAGGAAAACCAGTGGGACAAGCTTCTCCAGGAGAATCAACAGCCCCCCCTTCCCGTCCTGCCTTCTTTTATGCTATTGGCAACAATCCTCAGGTGGGCCTTCCACACCCAGAACCATGCTGATTCAGTTCAGCTGGATGTTACAAACTGACCATTAGTTAATCCACCACAAGGCGTATACAAAAGAAACTGAAATTGTTTCCTTCCCTCATAGAATTGATAATAAACAATAGGTGATTATAGCTAAGTGTAGAGTGAGGCAGCTGTGATCTATTTGAGGTTGAGTGTGGTATGAAAAAAAATTTTTGTTTTTTCCAGTGCTGGGGATTGAACCAGGGGTTCCCACATCTCTAGCTCTTTTTATTTGGAGAAAGAACGTCACTAAATTGTTCAGGCTTGCCTCAAACTTGCAACCTTCTGCCTCTGCCTATTTGAATAGGAGATATGACAGGTGTGTGCCATCATAGACAGCACCAGGAAAGCTTCTTGAAACATTTACTTGCTTTCCTTTCTGCCTGCTTTAAGACACATTCTAGTCACTTGATGACACATGCATTTTATTTTAATTCATATAATCATATGGATAGTTTTTAAATCATCTAAGTCAAGTGGCTGATGCGTAACTTTTTAAAATCCCACCTACCAATATTTATTAAATGTTCAAACCTTAGTCCAGTATGTGACGGACACAGCTTTTTTTATCTTGCATATCTCTTCACATTGGTATGATCATGACTTCCAGTGGAATGTAATAGTAGTTTCCAGGAATGGCTTTGAATATTCTTCCTTTTCTATTCTGTTAAAAAGCTTGCAGTGTATTGGTGTTAAAATTTCCCTGACATTTTTGTAAAATTCAGAAGTGAACCCATCATGCTTTTTTCTTAGTTGGTAGCTTTAATTTATTGCTTCAACTTCATTGTCTCTTATTGGGTTTTTTAGGGTTTTAACACCTTCTTGTTTCAGTTTTTGTAATTCATATGTATTTAGGTATCTAGCCGTTTCTTCTGAATTGTCTAATTTATTGGTTAGACAGTTTCTCAAAGTAGCTACTAATAATCTTTTGGATTTCTTCAGTGTCCATTGTGATTCCATCAATTTCATTTCTAATTGTATTGATTTTGGTTTTTCCTTTCTATTCTTTGGTTAGACCAGCTAAGGGTTTGACATTTTGTTTAGTCTTTTAAAGAGCCAGTTCTCTGATTCATTAATTCTTCGTATTTATTTTAGTCTCCATTTCATTGATTTCTGCTGTGGTATTTATAATATCCTTCCTTATAATAGTTTTGGATTTAGATTGTTCTTGTTTTCCTAGGACTTTGAGGTACATAAGTAGTTCATTTATTTGATCTCACTTTTTAAAAAAATATGGGACACTCATAGCTAGAAATGTTCCTTTTACGACTATTTTCGTTGTGTCCCATAAGTTCTGGTGTGCTATACTGGCATTATTGTTTAATTCTAAGAACTGTTTTATTTCTTCCTCAGTGTTTTCTGTGACCTATTGGTTATCATAAATAGTGTATTATTTAATTACTGTGTTTTTTTCCCATCAGTAATTGGTTGCTAGTTTCATTGGGTTATAATCTGATGATATGCATGGTATAATTTTGATTCTTTTGCCTTTACTTGAGCATGCTTTATTGGTCAATATGTGATCTGCTTTGGAGTAAGTTCCAAGTGCTGCTGAGAAGAATGCATATTCTGTGGTTGTTGGGTGGAACACTCTGTAAAGAGCTATTAGGTTCATTTGTTTGAAGATTGGTTTAACTCTGATATTTCTTTGTTTATTTTTTGCTCAGTTGATCTGCCTATTTATAATAGTGATATACTGAGGTCCTCTACTGTAATTGTGTCTATGTTTATCTGACCTTTTATGCCCAGTAGTGTTTGTTTTATGGGTATTCTGATGTTTGGTGGATATATGTTAATAATTACTATTTTTTCATGATGAATTTTTCTTTGAACTAATACTATATGTAATGACATCTTTGTCTCTTCTGATCAAAGTGATTGATGTTAACTTTGAGTTCACTTTGAAAATGTAATTTCTACTCTTGGTTGTTTTCAGGTTCCTGTTGCATGAAATGTTGTTTTCCACCTTTTGATTTTAGTCTTTGACTTTCTTTTGGAGTTAAGTGTATTTCTTGTAGATAGCATACTGTTGGATTTTGTTTCTTGATTTATTCTGCTAATCTATGTCTTTTAATTGGGGAATTGAGGCTATTCACATTGAGATTAAAGGTGTTGATTTATTCTTGTCATTGCATTATTTTCCCATTGCTGATTCTCTTTTTTCCCCTTGCTCTTACATTTCACCCTTTCTGGCATATTATTTCTGCTGGGACTTTTGGCATTATTAGCTTCATTGTCTCTCTACAGGATATCACTCAGAATTTTTTGGAGTCTTGGTTTGGTGGTCATAAATTTTTTCTTAGGTAGAAATACTTTGTTTCTTCATTAGTTTTGAAAAGTAGTTTTGCTGTCTGGGTTGGAAGTTATTTTCTTTTATTGCTTGAAATATTTTACTCCAAGTCTCCTGACTTTTAAGTTTTGCACTGAGATGTGTGCTGTGATTCTAATTTCTAAGTACTTCATTGGTTTTCTCTAACAGTTTTTAAGACTCTGTTCTTGTGTTGGACTTCTGGGATTTGACTTTGATGTATCAGGGAAAGGATCTTTTCCTTGTTGGTGAATTGGTGTTCTATATGCATCACTTATCTCTGTGTTAAATTTGTTTCCCATATTTGGAAAATTTCCTACTATTATTTCTGTAAAATTTGAGTTTTTATGCCATTTGTGCTGTGTTTTGACTTGTCATTAATTCCAGTTAGTCAGAAAGTAGTCATCTAATCCATGAGTCATCTAGCAGAGGTTGAATCCATTTTTCATGTTCTCTTGTTGTTTTTGAGGTATCTTTCAATAATTTGTGACCAACACCAGCCCTGTGTTTTAGTTCTGATTCTCATATTGGTAGCTTATGCTCTCCATACATTGAATGCAATTTTTAGTCTCTTGAATTTCTCTTTGGTACATTTTCATGGACACTAATCTTTTCTATACTGGACATTCAGGTTGTATATCATTTTGTCTTGGCAGTGGGAAAACTGACCAATACTATAACCATATATTCAGCTTTTTTTTTTAAATTTTGTTCATATATATATATTTTATATAATATATATAATATATACTATATATATATATATATATGCTGTGAAGTTTTGCATGTTTTGTTTTGTCACAGATTTATTAAAAAATTCTTGTCTCAATTTTACCAATCAAGATCTTGGCAGAACACTTAGAAGTAGTGACTTAACAGTGCTCCAGTCTGGCCTGACTTGATGACATTTCTATTTAAACTGCCAGAAAGATTTATTAGGAACCAAGGAAAAAAAAAGAATAGCTCAAAATAATTTCACTGAAATGCCTAGGAGGATGTAAATAATCCTTGGTTTGAAAATCTAGTTAACAGTCCTGTCAGTCAAGAAAAATGTTGCTCAAGAGAGAATAGCAGGAAAGGCTATAAAATGTATAGACATCAGCAAAAAGAGTGTTTGGATCCATACTTTGAATAACATAATTGAGTTAGCAGTATGTTTATTTCAGAAGCGACATGTTGAATTTCAAGAATTACACAGTGTGGGTCATAATCAACTGTTGAGTTGTTAAATAATATGCAGGTGGTCTTCAAAGCTGTGATCACAGAAAAAAATCTTGATTAGCCATAATTTTATTAACCAGAGTTCATTTGCCATCTATCTTAGGAGAAAACTTTGTGATAATAAAAATGCCTAAATATGTAAGATATTTAATAAATAATGAAGTATCTTTAGTATATCTTGAGATTCAGTATAAATTCTGGCCCAAGTCATGTATTGTTTACTTTGATATTCAAATGTCTGTTTGGGCTGGGAGTTTAGTTCAGTGGCACAAGTGCCTGCCTGGCAAGTGTGAGGTAGTGATTTCGATCCCCTGTTCCTAAAAGAAAAAAAAAGTTGCTGTTTACAAATGTCTGTTTGATATGAAGTACTGGCTGAAATTAGGATTTGAAATAATGCAAGTCTTCACTCATCAAATATTAATTTGATTTAATTTTATTTGCTATGTAGCAATTGTGAAGGCAAGCAAGTGACATGATTATGCATAAGACACAGTTTCTATAAGAAATGAAACAAATGAAAATCTTTATGTCATCTAAACAAAACTCACAAGTAAAATATTCACCAATACCTTTTTTTCTGTTGTTGCCATTGAATAGATTCTTAAATAAAGAGGACGTTTTCTTACTTAAGTTTTGTTATCTCAGTTATCTGCTGATTACAGCCATTTCTAGGAATTAGATTAGAGTATCATTTTTCCCTTTTTCCTAAAACTAAAACCTGATGTAAGAGTTGGCCTTTACTAATTTGCTGATGATGATGACTTCAACCTTTCCCAGTTGTGTCTCTTCATTATTCATGGTAGTTTTGCAGAAGAGTACTTGCTTATCTGATCTTTGACAAAGGTAAATGCAGCATTTAGCCTGTGTAAAATGATGGGATAAAATGTTATACATACTTTCAAAGGGGTAATCTACTTCCTGAGTGAGGAAAATGATCATAATAGTTGTTTGGTGTCAAAATATGTAACTCTTCCTTCAGCTAATGATAGAGGATATCTGACATTTTTCACAGTAACCATTCTTGATCCCTTTCCTCCTTCACTGGAGTGTCTATCAAAGTACTGTCTAAAGAAGTCAGATTTAAAGATACATAGGAGAAAGAAAGGAGAAGGCAGTGAATCTTTATTTGTATATTAATATTTTTCTAAAACAAAGCACATTTTTTTTTTTGCAAATTGTGTTTCCTCTTCTGCTCTGGTTACAAGGAAGCTCCAAGACATGTTTACTAAGAATAATAGTAATTAAATTAGCATTTTAGGATAGTATATTTGCTTCCTTCAGATAGTCATAGTTTTTGCTTTCCTATTTACATTTTAAAAAATTATTTATTTTAAAGAGAATAAAACAAAGAGAACAGACTTTAGAAGGGAACAGAACAAAGCAAATCAGAACAGAACAATGCAAGCAACACAGTACTTCACAACCAGACAACCAGACATCAACAGTAGCTACCATAATGTCTCTTTTCTTTGAAATAGTTGAGCATACCTTCACACATTAATATCAAACATAACAAAACAGTATAAAACCATTCAAAAGAATGAAAGCATTACAGAACTTCAAAAGCAAATAACAGTGGCCCTGAAGCAAGGCCGGCAGATTGCTATAGCTGCTGGTTTCAAACAGGAGCCTAAAGAGAATTCTTTCTGTGTTGTGTCAGCCATTTCAGAACTTTGGAAATGTAATGGTCAATTCTTCAGAAAGAAATAGCAGGTGAGTGTGGCAGACTTTCGGAGGCCTGCAGGAGACAGACCCTGGCACCTTGGGACCTGCACTATGCGGTTGACTCAGGGTGTTGGGAGAACAAGGAGCCCTTCCCCTCTCTGGGGGGTGGCTGTGAGGGTGGCAGACTTTCAGCAGCCCAAAGGAGAGAGACCCTGGTGCCCCGGGACCCGCACCATGTGGTTGACTCGGGATGCCGGGAGAACAAGGAGCTCCTCCCCTCTCTGGCGGGTGGCTGTGAGCCTGCCTGCACTCAGGCTGAGAATCAAACATCTCATCACGTCCTGTCCCCCATCCCATGTCCCACCCCCTTTAGCAAGTGGGAGCCAGTTAACTACACATCTTGTGAAAAGATTGGCTATGTTATTTAGTATGAGCTCCCTGTATGCAAAGATATGGACAACCATTTTAAAGAAAACAAGAGACAATATGACAGATAGTGAAGATCTCTGGTTGTCTAGTGTTGAAATTTATGCTTTCTTATGTCCCGTTCTGTTCTATTTTGTTGTGCTTAATTTTACCCCCTTTAAAATAAAAAATTTTTTAAAAAACCCAAATAACAGGAAATGAACTATGGTTACTATAATATCTAATTTTCCTCATAAATTTGTCTATACTGTTACACATAATAAAATAAAATAAATCACAACAGGGTAGAACCAATCAAAACAGAAGAACAAAAGCATGGTAAGATTTCAAAGCAAGATGATAGGAAATCAGCAATGGCTACCATTGCTGATTTCCAAATGGCTACCATAATGTCTTGTTTTCTTCAGAATAGCTATTCATACCATTACACACAATAAAATCAAACAAAACAGAATAAAACCAATCACACAAATGAATGAAAGCATTGTAAGACTTCAAAGCAATATAATAGGAAACCATGATTACCAGAATATATCCCATTATATTCAAAATAGCCGCCCCTACCATAGATTAGAAGCATAGACAGCATAGAATCTAACAAAACAAGACAGAACAAAGCCAAACCTAACAAAATTGTGTAAACAATGCAAGAGTTCAAGGTAAGACAATAAGAAATTGACAGTAGTTTCCACCTTTCCCTCCCAAGTATTTCCTCCCCTTTGCTCTTACATTAACTGTTTTGCTTTTGGATCCCATTAACGCCTGTTTCTTTCTTTTTTTTTTTTTTTTAATCGGTACCAGGGATCGAACTCACGACTGCCTGCTTGCAAGGCAGGTGCTTATGCCGCTGAGCTAAATCCCCAGCCCCCAACTCCTGTTTCTTATGCTAGGGTTCACACATATGAGTTCAAACTGTGTCAGCCATGAACATGATCTCCAGTTGTGTCCATTTACCTACAGGAGCTTTGAGATTATTCTACTTTATAGCTGGGTAGCTTTCCACTGCATGAAAATTCCGTATCTTTCTTATCCATTCTGCAGTTGATGGGCAAGTTATTCTTGCTTTTTTTTTTTTTTTGGTCTCCTATCACATGGAACAATTGTTTTCTCTCCTTTGATTTTCAGTCTATGAATTTCCTTCCCAGTTAAAGGTGTTTCTTGTATACAGTGTATCAGTGGATCTTGTTTCTTGATCCCCTCTCCCTGTGTTTCTTTTTATTGCTGACCTAAGGCCATCTACATTAATGGTTATAACCAGTATACTTTGGTTTATCTCTGCCCTGCTATCCTCCTGTTGTTGGCCCTTCACTTCTCCCCTTCAGTCAATTGACTCTCTTCTTTGTTGATCCTCCTCTGCTGCTGTTTCTGGAACCACGGTCAGCTTTATCTCTCTCTAGAATATTGTTTAGCACTCTCTGTAGGGTTGGTTTGGTAGTCATGAATTCCTTCAGTTGTTCTTTATCATGGAAGTATCTTAATTTTCCATTGATTTTGAAAAATAGTTTTTCAGGGTAGATCAGTTGGGGTTGGAAGTCATTTTCTTTCAGGGTTTGAAACACTTCACTCCAAACTCTTCTTGATAGTTTGTGTTGATAAGTCTGCATGATTCTGATTGGCTTTCCTTTATAGGTGATCTGTCTTCTTTCCCTAATGGCTTTTAATATTTTTTTCTTGTGCTCAGTTTCTGGGATCTTGATTATTATATGTCTGGGTATAGATTTACTTTGGTTATGGCTAGTTGGAGTTCTATATGCCTCACTTACCTGCATGCCAGCTCCATTTCCCATGTTTGGGAAGTTTTCTTCTATTACTTCTGTGAATATCCTTTTAATTTCATTTGTGTTGACCCCTGATTCTTCACCTACACCTATCATTGTTAAGTTATGCTTCTTTGTGTCATCTGGCAGCCATTGGGTTGTTATTTCCTGATTCTGTGTTATTTTTAAGAGATCTTTCCTTTCACAATCACTAGCTGCAATCCTGTCTTCAAGGTCTGAAAGTCTATCTTTTATTTTAAAGAGGGTAAAATTAAACACAACAAAACAGAGCACAAGGAAGCAATGTAAGAGACATAAATTCCAAAGCAAGACAATCAGAGATCTTCACTATCTATCATATTGTCTTATTTTCTTCCAAATAGTTATCCATATCTTCACATACAGAGAATTCACATGAAAAAACATACTATAGAACTGATCTGAATAGAATGAGGAAGGCATTTTAGGTCTTCAAGGCCATACAATAGGGAAGCCAACAATGACTGTTATAGTGTCTCTCATTCTCTTCAAAATATCTGTCCATACTTTCATGTATGTTGAAGTTAAACAAAAAACAACAGGCTAAAATCACTCTGAACAAAGAATGATAGTATTGTTGGATTTCACATGATGCTACGGAATCAGCACTGGGTACTGTAGTGTCTCTTTTTCTTCAAAGTATTTGTTCATTTCATCATGCATTATATAATTGGTTCTCATAAACTGATTATAAGTTCTACACATGCGTGAATCTCTAGATGTATATCTATCCTTTCTGTATTAGAGGGAAAAACAAAACAAAGCAAGACAAAACAAAACAAATTCCTACAAAAACATGAAATGAAAAAGTCATATAAAATCTCAATACAAGGTGATCTACAATGGTTACTATGATGTCTCAGCAGTATATAACAATATTAATAAAAACAAAACAAAACAAAACATTGGGTACATTATTAGACTTCAAAAGCAGGTAATAATCAAACCAGAGTGGGTATCCTAGTAAATCTTGACATCTTCAGTGTAGTTGCCTATATTCTTAGACTTCATACTATTAATCATAACAGATTCAAATAAAATCAGTCTATACAAAACAGCAATCTAACAAACCAGGTTCAAATAAGATCAGTCATAATAAGACAGTGTAAGTTATACAGGGCTTCAGATTAAGTTAATAGGGAATTAAGGATGATTACCATAATATGTCCTGCTATTTTTGGGATAGCTGTCTGTGCCCTCACATCTAGTGCAAGTAGACAAACTGGAACAGAATATAATCCATCTAAACAGAGTGGTGAGAATAATGTAGATTTTAAATCCTGATTCACTATTAACAATATCCTCTGCCTTCCTTTTTAAAACGGTTCCTCCCCTTTCACTCCCACAGGGTGCACTGCACTTTTTGGGTCCCACTAACTCCCTCAGTTTTTAGATTGCAGGGTAGCAACCTGCTATTTACACTAACTGGCTCTGAACCTTCTGACTCCTGGACTTGATCTCAAGTTGTATTCCTTTACCTACAAAAGCCTCAAGGTTTTCTTTTGTTATAGCTCTCTATGTGAGTAGTTCTCTACTGCACAAAAGTATCATATCTTTTCAACCTATCTGCAGGTGCTGGTCGAGTTGCCCCTATTTCTCTCTGGTTGCTTGTCACATAGAGCATTGTTTTCTTATATTTGACTGAAAGTCTTTCTTCAGTCTCTTTCAAGTCATTTTGCCAGCTTTTGATTGAATTTTTAATTTTCTGCATCTCTCTTTGAATCTGTTTCATGCATTGTAATTCCTTTCTATATTCATTCAAGGTTTTCATCATTTTCCTATGCTCTTTTTTATTGTCTCTGTCTTCTTTAGACCTGCTGAACAATTCTTTCAATATGTTTGTGATTTCTTCTTTTACCTGAGACATTATTTCTGATTTGACTGCTTTTACAATCTCATGAAGTTGTTTCCTTATTTCAATTGCTGTCCTGTCAGAGATTTCAACTGTGTGACTTCTGTTTTTTCCATGACTGTATCTCCCAGACTTAATTTGTGTGGGCTAGTTTGCCTTTTGCTCTTTTGTCTTGACATTCTTCTGGGTTCCTCCCAACAGGCTGGTTGTGGGGCCCCAGGCACTTCCTGTGTTAGCTTCCCCTGGACAGTATAGGAGGATGAGATAGGCACCTGGGTTCTTCCAATTCCCGATTTACAGGGAGATAGCAGGGTGTGGAGCAGGCTTTTATAGATCTATGCAGCTACACTGTGGCTTTGCTGATGATCAGGGTGTATGGAAGTGGGGCTGCTTCTCTCAGCCTGTGTGTCTACACTGGGACTCCCATGATGGCAGCAGACACATAGGAGTGTGTTTGTCTGATTCTGCTAGTGGGTGATGGCTGCCTGAGGGAACCAAGGGCCTCCAATGGTGGTCTGTGGATGCACAGGGCTTAACTGGCTGTGTTTCCTTGCTCCTGCTGGCTGCCTGCAGGAAGGAGCCTTCTGGTGGCAGCTCCCTGAGTGTGAAAGCGGATCTGCTGGTTCTCTCTGCTACACTGGCCTCCTGCAGGATGTGGCTATTTGGTGGCGGGGCACAGCAGGCAGAGGTGGATCTGTCTGTTTCCCTCAACCTGCACTGGGCACATGGAAGAAGGGGCCTTCCGGTGGCAGCACAAGGCAGGCAGAGGCAGATCTCCTGGTTCTCTCGGTCTGCACTGGGTGTGCAGAGGAAAGGCCCTATTTACATTTTTACTGTATTAATGTATGTAAGAACTCCTTCACATCCTTTCCTCAAATGTATAGATTACAAAAAAACAAAAAACAAAAACTTCAGAATCTTATTTCTGTTTTAGTAGCTTCAAATGAGTTCAAAATCTCTTTATACTTTCTTTCTGCCACAATTTCAGGAAGCTGTTTGAAACTCTTAGGTAACATGACATGGTGAAGTTGTTCTGTTTGAAGTTCACTGTGGTCATGGACCTTGTAACTAATTGGGGCCTTTTATTAATTGGATTATTATATTGAATTACAGAATCACAAACACAATTGAAGTAATCACATTTCAGACTTTGTACTCTAAAGGAAATTATTGCGATGTACAAATAGAGTGATTCTAGCCTACTACTGCAAATGTGACTATAGTGCTGCGTTCTCATATCTGTAAATGTTAGGATTAAGGGCTTGAATGTGAAATGGGTTTGCCAAGGAGACCTGCTTGTTTTGTTTCTTTATTCCAGTGTCTGGTATGTAGTCCAGTCTCAGTGCATATGTGTTAATTGCCTGTTTGAACAAATATAATTTATCATCCATAATATGTCTATAAATTGTACATCTGGAATTAATCTGTTATATTTATGAGTAGGATAGGGGCTGAGTGGTAACAAGAGGAAGGAAACAATGGTGAGATTTCTCCACAAGTCCATATATTTACCATTTTTGGTATTCTTCTTTCCTTAATAGATCTAAATATTCATTTGATACTATTTTTCTTCAGACTAAAAATTTCTCTTACCATTTCTTATAAAGTAATTTTGTTGTTGATAAATTTTTCTAGCTTTTGCATGTCTAAATAGGTCTTTGGTCTTAAATAAACTGAATGCAAAGAAAGTATATCCATTCTCACTGTGAAGATATATATATATATATATATATATATATATATATATATCTCACTTGAATAGAGAATGGAATACTTTTAACTTTAGTTTTTAAGAATTTTTATTTTTACTAGTACATGTTTGCCATACATAATGATTACATTTATCATAGGGAGTTAGTACATGCACATAATGCATCTTCATTCTTTTTTTAAAGCCTTCTTTCCCTTCCCTCTTGTATTTCTAACTTTATGATGTCACAGTTAAAGTATTTGCTCATCAGAAATGTCCACTAAAGCTTATTCACTTTTGTAAATTATCTCTTTATCGGGTTAATTTTTAGGACTTTTGCTAAATGACTTACGTTGCACTAGATACAAACCTATGTAAAATATTTCAACATAAATCTGCAGACTACCATCTTTAGTTGTTGGCCAATGGTTTCAACGGGTTAAGAACAATATTATGCAACATAGCTATAAGGACCCTAGGGACAGGGTGAGATGGGAGTTATGCAGGAATGAATGGCCCGGCTTCCCAAGAATTTATAAAATCTCCTCCAGCCTTACTGAGTATGAGTTTTATGGGTGACTGACTTGCAAAATCTGTTTTCCAGGTCTGCTGTTGTTAATCATCAACTGGTATTAGTGGATGACTGTAGCTTGTCTAATAGGAGAGTTCCAGAAAGAACCAAGGTATAATAGTCCTGAGAAACTGGCAACTAGGTTGATTAAGATAGAAGAAGCTCATTTCATAGATGTAATTTACATTCTTTAGTCCACAAAGATTAAGGTCGACAAGATTTGTGACTAAACATTATAAAGGACAGGTATTCCTTGGTCTTGAAGAAATCTGAATATTTGCATTCACTATTTCCCGTCTTCAGAATGTGCATGATTGTCTCCATATCTGTCATTATCTGCAGTTAAATACTTATTTGTTCATAGTCTATATCCAACACTGACATTTAAGTACTATGAGAAAAGAGATAGTCTATCCTGTTCACTATGGTATCTCAGAACTTAAAAAATGTTTGTTGAATGATTGAATGGGAAAAAATGACATTTTCAGTGAGTCATGGATTCATGGCAAAATAAAGGCTATATCTTAGCAGTAAAAGTTAGTTTTCATGTTTATTATAAAAAAAGTACAGAAAATACTATACAAATTTTTACCTTGATAACAAACTGCAATAATATGAAATACTGGTGAATGATAGATCCATAAGAACTCATTATGGAGCAGATCCATAAGAACTCATTAAGGAACCATAAGTCTGAGGCATAATTGCAAGTTCGAGTACAGTCTGGGCAATTTCACAATCTAGCCTCCAAATTTTTAAAAATAATGTTTTTTTCTTAGTCTCTAGATTGTATCTTTATTGGCCTCAAAGGGAGGACCATAGATGAGACAAGGTAGGTGGAGGCTGGAGTACATACGGACGCTCTGTCTGAATCTACCTGATGGTAGAGCCACCTGACAGAAGAGCTTTGAGCACCAACATTTACTTGATCTGATACAGTAGAAAGAAGAAAAAAAGCAAATGAGGCATGATTTCACAAAGGCTTATTTCACCTGAAAGCATTCTTTGTACAAAACCAAAAATATGTACTACATGTGATCTGAAGCTTCAGGAATCCAGGAAATTTAGAAAGTGTAGACTCCTGGAAACACTCTGCCAAAGTTTGAATCCTAACTCTACCTCTTACATTTTTTTTTTTTTTTTTTTGGTACTGGAAATTGAACTCACAACCTCATGCTTGCCAGGCAGACACTTACGCCACTTAGCTAAATTCCCACCCCCTAACTCTACCTCTTAAAACCTTTCTGAGTTTCAGTTCCCTCAACTGTAAAATGGGGATTAACATGGTAACTACCACCTAATTTTGTTGGAATTTTAAATAAATTAACACACATAAAGAGCTTGGAATGGAATGAGGTCTGATGCATAAATGTGAGTTTTTTTTTTTTTTTTTTTTTTTGTACGAAGGGTCGAACTCACAACCTTGTTCTTGCCAGGAAGGCACTGTGTTGCTGAACTCTATCCCCAGCCCAGGACTTTTTTTTGAAGTAGTTCAGGGAACTGGAACTGGAGGTGAAGGAAGTAAGATGCCACAGAAGATGTCTGAGACTTAATGGGAAAGCAGGATAGGACTAGAGTTTTTGTCCTGGAAACCTGAGTCAGATTTCAGACTGTGGAACTGCGGCCCCAGATGGCTCCAGGCTAAGAAACCTTGGAGAATGAGGTTGTTGTGGACCCATGAAAGCCACATTATACAGTGTTGTGCTAAAGCCCACTTAAAGCTTTATCTGCCTCCATCCTCTATGTGCTTCCTCATGTTGGAACCCGTGTTAGAATTTAGTATGTGTCCACAGTTAGAGTTATAAAATCAGCTAGGTGTTGAACACTTGATCATAGATAGAACACCCTTCCTGCCAGTATGTCAATTATTTGCTTCACAGGCAAATGAATTTATAAGAAGCTTTGTAAATTACGGAACAGGGAACTGTTTAGAAGTTTCCTAATGAATGGGGAGTGGTAATAGGTATAAGTGCTGACTTATGAGGCTCAAATATCGTTGATTTCATTTTTATTTAGTGAGTTAGGTTCTGGTATCATTTTACTGAAATTAAGACAGTTCAGGTTTCTTAATCTTGTTTTCTCCCAAATGTCTAAAGTTTCTCAACTGCAAATGTTGTCCAAGTGGACCATTGATAGAGACTGGGTAAATGCAACTATGCCGCAGTAAAGATGAGTCCTAAATGAGTAAACTTAAGAGCAGGGGTTTAAATTGGGCATCAAGAAAATGAATGTAATTTGCATGCATTGCCTTTTGGTATTAAGGAAACTTAACATACACTCAGTTTTCCCTGGTAGTAATACTATATATTAAGGGACATTATTTGCATTTTACAGACACAGAAACTGGGAGTGAGATACATTAGTGACTTAATAAGGTAATATTGTATTGGCAGAGTTTGAATCAAGAATGTCTAATTGCCAAATCCCTGTTCTACTACCTCGTCTGCCCTCAAATACTACTGTTAGATGAAAGTACTGTAACAGGAGAAGGGATTTGTGGTAAGAAGAGGAAACAAAGAAACAGCAATTGACAGAAAAATAAAAGCCTGCTTAGATGAAGAGAACTAGGAGTTGTGTCCATCCATTCATTGTATAAATGTGTTCTCTTGGCCTATGCAAGATGCTGTGTATTGAATTGATGTGATCCAACATTTGGAGCATTTGGGGGAATGTTGACTTTGTGTTTGGAGGCACTCCCTGAGGTTGGTTAGGTAACTATGACCTGGAAGTTGGCTAAGGGTAAATTTGGGGACCTCACAAGTATGGAAAACACTAGCTGTGTTGTGGATTGTTTTTGGAATTGACTTGCTCATCTGACTAAAAGTGACAGAGGTCATTTCGGCCTCTCTGGACTATTTTGGGTGATCTTGCTTCCTCTGAGTCAAAATGGAGTTGCCCTACATTTAAAATTGTATATACAAGTTTGTGCTCCTCTTATTTTTTCCATTTTTATCTTTTCAGGTCTTATTTCCCTTGACCCATTGTATTTTTCTCCTGCTTCTATTATCACACCTACTGAACTTTAATAAAATTATTTGTCCTAGATGGTTTTTTCCACTACTAGAATGTAGTTCCTTGAAGACAAAGCTAAATTTAATTACCTCTGCTTCAGCTCAGTGCTTGGAACATAGTAGTTGCTTTATAAATGTTAGTCAGGATAATAATTTTTTACAAACCTCTGAGAAATAGGCTATTAGGAATAGAGAATACTGGAGGGGAGCCCAAGCCTTGTAACATCTGCTAAGCCGTACATGGCAAAATACACAATTGGCTTCCTGATACAAGTGCCAGTTGTCGCTTGCAGCAAGCTGATCTTGCTAGATCATCCCTGAATATGAAAATGCCTTTGCAACCTATCGCTTAATCACCACTTGTGTGTTGGTGTAATTATATTGCTTTTACTTTTACTGGAATTTTCCTCTTAAAGGACACCTACGAGCCATGGAATGAGTGTTTTTGCCACTGGGCATCTTATACAGAAAACTAGAACTTGTTTTGAATTATGTGCATGCACAGCTTTGTAAATCAGTGAACTGAATAAATGCACAAAGTCCTCTGTTGCTGCCTCTAGGAAAATAATCTTTCTCGAAGTTTAGTCTTAATTATTTTTGTTTCAAAAATGTTATCCAAGGCAGTCAGCTACATGAATCCTTTTATTGTGACTAGAAATTTTGTTTGCAATTTCTGGGCAGCAGTCTTTTGGAAATTTACTGCCACATGTTCCAAATATGCTTCTTTTTTCAAATAGTAATTGAAGAAACTATTCTTTCACTCTAGAACTGGTGTCTGCAGCACCCCCTTGAAAAGAATAAACACTTGATCCCCACCCTGAATTATTCTTGAAGTAAACATGGTTTTAGTGTCACTATGACCTAACCATTTGCATCTAATTAGTCCAAATTCATGCTGTGTATAGGTCAGAAGAACCTAAATATTTTTCTCATCACAGTGGATCTCTACATGGATCCACTGGAAGAGACATCAAGGAATAGTTCGTCTCTATTTTTCCTTGAGAATAATTAAGTACCTTAATCATTAGGCCATTTAGGGTGGTAATGTTTTTCTTTTTTTGCTTACTTAATCTGTATTACTAAACAAATAACATTTACCCTGGCAAAGTGCTGTGCCAGGAACCCAGGTCCTATGTTGGTCAGATCATGCTCAGATAATCCTGTTCTTAAGAAACTCCTCACAATCTGAGTGAGAAGAGATAACTGAAATAGTACAGTTATTCCAAGCACTGACAAACCAGATATGTGGAAACAGTTTGAAAACTGAAAAATGCTTAGTAGGAATGTTACATTTCTAATAGGACATAATGAATTGCCAAGTTGTACCCTGAAGGGTAGAGGGTAGGAGTAGGGAAGGATATTTTCATGTGCCCATGGAAGAGAAGAGAGAAAAGCACAGTATGACTCTGCTTAGAAAAGTTGTCAGCTTGCTTTGTTTTATGTAAAATAAAGGTTTTATCCAGACAGACATCATTAAACTATTAACCTATTACCTCCTGGCCTGCACACGTGCAGTTTGAGGTATGGAGGTCCAGAGGCATACTTTCACCTTTCGCTTGACCCTTCCCCTTACCTTTCCATCTGACTAATATTTTCTTATCTTTAAATTCTATCTTTGACGTAACCATTTACTGCTATTCCTCTAACCACTTACATCAAGTATTTCTCATGAACTGTTAAACATTAATTCCTTGAAATTTCAAGTGACTTTTCTTCTCAACTAGACTGCAAGTTCTGATTCTAAGCCTTGTGTCTCAGAGCTCCAAATGAGTGTCTGTATTTGTATTGTAATGACGTCTGCTCATCCATATTTCCCTCAAAGATGCTAAGCTCCTGGGGCAGCGGCTGCTGTGTATTCTTGGTGGATTTGGGCACTGGCCAAGCATGGTGCTTTCCCCACAGAAGCTCAGTAGCTGGCTCTTGAGTCCCTTAAGCAATGAATGGGCAGTTGATTTCAAGTGTGAGTAGTGCTAGCACAAAGGTAATGAAGAACTCTTAACTCTCTTGAACTTTGGAAAATATTTTGGGGCTAGAGGGTAGGAAAATGTGGGGTTTGGGCAAAGGAAAACAGATGATTAGAGGCCAAGAGCATGACCATATGAAAGAAAAAAGAAAATTGTGTTATAACCTGGTTTTCAGTCACTTGATTTTTTAACAGTTTCACTGAGATTATAGCTCATTTTATATCAGGTATCTATCATCAGCTATTTGAATAGCAATAGTGATTTAAATTGTATCTAATGTCTAATATTCAATATTTATATTGCATATTCTTGTATTTGAATTTTCCCCCTTCTCTTCCTTGTATTCACTGGTTCTCATTCACTGATGAGCTCATTCAACAAGTATTTGAGGAGAAAACACTATGGAAGTTTCATAAAAACTGGACTGGTGTGGTGGCGCATACCTGTAATCCTAGCACTTGGGAGGCTGAGGCAGGAGGACTGCTGTGGGTTGGAGGCCAGCTTGGACCACACAATGAGTTTAAAGCCAACCTGGTCTATATAATGAGACCTGTGTCAAAAACAACCCCTCCCTAAAACCAAAAACCCAACCAACCAAACAAACAAATGAAAAACCTTCAGTAACTGGATGCAGCTTGTAGAATACAATAATTCAAATTTAAAAGCTTAAATTTTCTCTCTGCAATTTAAGATCAAGCAATTATTTTCATCCCTTGGGTTTATTTAGCAGGCATAAAGATTTAGATGAATGTGCTAGCTACTGTGCATACCTTAGTGATGGTAATTTCAGCAAGTCCCTTTCAAGTTTTCTATATTAAGTTACAAGATGCTTTTCTTTTTCTCTTGATCCCATTTTTTCCCACCTCCACCTCCTTGAGCTATTACCAGAGAGTAAGTAACTGGCTGAGAACTCAGAATACAAAAGACTGCCTTCACATTGCATTAATGTCTAATAGTTTTGAACCAGAAGAGTAAATGCAAGTAGAAAAAAGATCTTTTCCTTACTCTCATGAGTTTTCAGGTCTGTGTTAGACAAACACAAGAAAAGACTTTTCCTCTTACATTGAGGCCATTTCAGATGCTTACTGTGGCACTAAGTGTTAAATAGTGATTGATAGTAATATATAGAGATTAAAATATGCAACTCTGGAGGCTATCACAAAAATCTGTTGTGGTCCCAGTTTCTGATATATACAGGACTGAATGTCCATACTCAAAGAAGGGATTAGGATGATTTCAGAGTTTTTTCCTTTCTGTGTTCACTGGTAGGCCTCAGTAAATGATAATAAAAGTCACAATTGTAATGACCTTTGCTTTGAGAACTGGGATATTATCTGAGACTAGATACCTGCTGGCAAAATCTAGTTTGTGACTGTTGTATGAGGGCTAGTGTTTCAAACTACCAAGCAAATTGAAGTGGCACAATTCAAAATAACAAGCTACCTACTAACGATGAGCATACTGATGGAATCTCCAGAGAGATATTTCAGACAATTAGAGCATGCTTCCTGTGATTCTTCCTGATGTAGCCCTGAAACGCTCCCTCAGATTTTCTTCTGGCTAATTCTGCTGTCCAGAGCTGTCAATTTCTGAGTAACTTTTGCTAAGAAGTCTTCCCTGATTCTCTTATATGTATGTTCACTGTCCCTCGTGCTATGTCTATTCTGAGATTAATGGTACTGAATTGGTCCATCCGGCCTTCCTCCATCCCCTGTTTCCTCTTCCCTCTGTTCTTTGTCCTCTATAGAAATCTCTCATCTTTGTTGAGAATATGGTAGTCTGTGATCAGGAGAATACTGCTGAGAGCAGTCAAGACAATTAATTTTGCCCATTCTTTCTGGAGGTAGAGTCCACTGGTCATCTGTCCCAGGACAGTTGGAATTACTTAATTCACAATTCCCAGGATATTTAAATAATGTTAAACAAAAATGTTTTATGAATATGTATAGATTTCATAGTAAAGCCTAATATACCTCTTTAAATGTAATAAAGAATGCATGTTAATCTCATTTTCTTCTTTTTACTTCTTTTGAAACTGACCTTCTAGCTGCTAAGTAAAACCATCTCTTATCTTCTCGTCCTGCTGGTCTACTTGGAGGTGGTCTCAAATCGAACTTCTCATTTAATATGCTTTCCTGGTTCTCTTATTACTCTTGATAACATTCTTTTATTAGTTGGTTTCCTTCTTTTTCTCTTTTATCCCTCTTTTGAATGATAGTTATTGTGCCTGAGTCTACATAACAGTAACATTTTATGTCAATTCTTAAATAAATTGGAATTTATTTGTGTTAAGTGACCAGAAGTGCTGGGGCAGTTCTTTTCTTTCTAGCAAGAAGAAGAATAATTTGATGCAAGGGCAGCAGTTGCAGGAAAACAAAACAAAAACAAAAACAAAAACAACATAAAACAGGGCTGGATATTTAGTAAAGTGGTCATATCAAGTTTTGGAAGTCTATTAGATATTTCAGGAAAGCCTTCAGATATATGAATTTGGAGGTGAGAAAATTATCTTCAATGAACCACTCTTTATATCACAGACCCTCTCACACAGCCTGGTACATCATAAGCACTCAGTATGTCTGACAAATGAATTAGTCAACAAGTAATTGTGGAGCCCTTGTCTTGTGTCAGGTTGTGCTCTAAGAGCTGTGAATATGGCAATGAACAAAAGAGCTAAAATTCCTACTCTTTGGAACTTTTAATGAATAAATGTATGAAATGTGTGACTATAGCTGGTTATTTAGTAAAGTGTGTTATTTTTCCCCTGTGTCTTAAGAACTCTGAAAGTATTAATTAAAAATGGAACTCCTCAGCAGGATGATTATAAGAATGAGAGAGAGAGAGAGAGAGAGAGAGAGAGAGAGAGAGAGAGAGAGAGGAGAGAGAGAGAACAAATAGAGATCATTATTATAACATGATTTGCCATGTTAATTTTATTTTTGCTATCATTATGTGCTTGAGACTGTGAGTCTGTTAGGGGTATAGTAATTGTGGTAGATGCTGTGTGCAGTTGCTTTGGAGTTGGTTTCTAAGTTTTCCTTAAAAAATGTTATAGGCACATTATTTTCTCTAGCAGGTATGAAGAGGCTCTGTGCCACATGGGAAAAGGGGCAAGATGTCACCTCTGAGGTTTGTGATAAAATTGTTTGGTAGATTCTTCAGGTAGAGTGAGAGGTCTTTCTCACTCCTGTAGCACTCTGTGTGCCAAGGCTGAGAAGCTGGAAGAAATTTATATGTGTTAATGGAGATGCCTGTGGTCTCACTGTTGTACTAAATACAGTTCTGACAAGTTTTATGCTAGTTAATATTCTGTAAATCGAATTGGCATCTTCTGAGCTTTCTGGCAGTCTGAAACTTAGGACAACTCACAACCTGCTCTGATGCTTTTATGCTTAGTGAAATTTTCATTAAATAATACAAATATCAGTTTCAGTGAGTAGTTTTTATACATTAAGTATCAATGTTAATTCTCAGAATGGGTTATTCAATTTCCATGCTAAGCCCTGCTTGACATGATGCTAAATGTGTTGGACCCAAGTTTCATTATTAACAAAGAAAAAGCTCAATAGCAGCTTAGTCATCTGTTGCCTCATCTGAAAGATGTACAATCTTTAAAAAGTACATTTTCAATGAGAATTTTTCTTTGTATTTGCTTAATAAGGAAAAAGACAGTCTTTCAAAATAAGATGCAGTAGTTATGCCCTAATTTCAAGTTTTGCTTTCTGTGATTTCAGTTATCCATGTTCAACTGTGATCTGGAGATATTAAATGGAAAAATTCCAGAAAACAAACAATTCATAAGTTTAAATTGTATACTGTTCCGAGTAGCATGATAAAAATGTCACACCAACCCACTGTGTCCTACCAGTACATAATCATCAATGCATCCATGTCTTACTTTATCTGTCTGTGTCACTTAGTAGCATACTTAGTTATTAGATGGATTGTTGTAAGATCACAGGGTTTGTGGCCAAATAACCTATATTTTACTTAATAGTAGCCCCAAAGGGCTAGAATAGGGATGCTGGCAATTCAGATACAGCATAGTGCTTCCTTTAGGTGAAAAGGTGAAAGCTTTCTTGACTTAGTAAGGAAAGAAACAAATTGTATGTTGAGATTGCTAAGATCTATGGTGAATTAGGGTTATTAATCTTTCTCCCTACCTCATTTATAAATTAAACTTCATCATAGTTATATACGTACAGAATCTATATAGGGTTTGGTAGTACACACATATGCAGTTTCAGACATCCAGGGGAGTGGGAGGAGAATTTAGAACATGTGTACTGGGTACCTTATTGAGGTCAACTTTTAAAAGGCCTAAACTTGAAAACAGGAATAAAATATTTATGCATTAAAAGATATGTTCCTTAATTGACAGTAAATGCTTGCAAGAGAATTTACAGGTACTGACTTGGGAAATCTTGAGAATGTTTACAAATGTGCATCGTATAATTTAATGCATGCCTTCTATCCTGTCCCTGTCTGGTGAAGCCTCGTTTGAATATTTTGAGTTCCTGTGCCAACTCTTTCTGAACTAAGACAAGGATGCTGGGTCAGAGACATAATGATCAACAACTCAAAGACCTTTGCTGATGCAGTGAGCATTCCTTCCAGAACATGATGAAGGGCCTGTCCCTGGGATGGGAATAGATGAGCTTTCATAAGAAGGTTGCTTGTGAAGGGCATTATGGTCCATGCTAAAGACTTTAATTCATTTCCAATAGGTGATGGCAAATACTTGGAGGGTTTTGGCAGAGGAGGCAGATAATTTGAGCTGTCTTTTAGAAGTATTACTGGCAGCAGTATGGAGGACGATTGTGGGTAGGGATACATCGGATCAGGAGACCAATTTGGAAGCTAATGGAGGAGTCGTGCATTTTCTACTCCTGTGTTGAATTTTATCTGGGCATGTACTTCAGTCTTTGTTGCATCTACTTTTGAGTACAGAGAAGTTGAATCAGGCACAATGAAATTAAAAAACTTGTCTAAGATTACTCAGCTAGTAAGTGGTCCAACTCAGGTTTTATACCACCTTTTATTGCTATTCTAGCATTTATATATACAGGGAAGTATCTTCCAACAAAAAAATGATATGAATATAGTATTCTGATCACTTGAAGAGCAAATTTCCTCATCAGTGTTGAAGGCAGTAGAGCACAGAGAGAGGGAGGTGGATTCTCTTCTGAGGTAATAAGAATCTCAAAGAGATAACTTTATACTCTTAAAATGTTCAAATTGGACTCTTTTCTGTTGGTAGTCCTCTTCCCCACCTTTTAAAAGTTCTTTGATTTAACTTTTAAAAAAATCTTTTTTTGGGGGATGGGGTTGGTTGTTTTTGTTTTTTCAAAACGAGGACTCACTGTGTAGTCCAGGCTGGCCTTGAACATACTATGTATCTCAGGGTCTTGAACTCACAGCAATCCTCCTGCCTCAGCCTCCTTAGTACTGGGTACTATAGGTATGCACCAGCACACCCAGTGATTTAGCTTTTTTAAAAAACTGATTAAACTCTAGCTACAGATATTTGGTTGTCTAAAATATTGGGTTAAAGAGATAAATGTGTTAAGTATACTTACTGAAATATTTGGCCTCCTCATTTCAAGAAGCAATAAATGTGATGCCTGTAATATTAAACTTTGTTCATATCAATGACATATGGTATTATGATTTTATAAGATGTTGAGGCATGGTCTCTGCCCCTGAGTTTGTCACTGTGTATGCAGGGAGTGATGTGCTTGCATACCTGTTATGCATATAATATGTGGGTACCATTTCTCATTAAGTTTTCTGTGGCACATGACTGAGTGTCAGAACCCTCTTAAGGTCAGCCCGAAGCATCACCCTGTTTATCTGCTTTGTTTGCTGTTCCAGGTTATTCTGGGACTATGTTTCAAGTATTTATGTCAGACAATTAAGACAATCTGCAGGCTCAAATTTCTTTCCATGGCTGCTCATGTTAAATCCAGGGTAGTTAACTGTATTCCTTTCCCATTGTCAGAGCTAGGAGGTTTCTGGAGGGCTCTGGCTTTCTACCTTTAAGCCATATACTTTTACACATTGAATTTTCCAGACCTGCTAGTTAGCAATGTTCAGTTTCTCAGAAGCTAATGGATTATAGTCATTACTTTTATATTAATGCATTCTAAAGGTGACTTTCTTTAAGCTTTTGATTACAATGTGGGAAACAAGTATTGAGACAACGTGTAATAAACTACCACAAATTTTTGGTCTTAAAACAATATCCATTCATTATCCAAAGGTTGTGTAATTCAGAAGTCTGAACATGAATCCGACCAGGACAAAAGCAAGGTATTTGAGTGATCATGTATGCAGGAAATATTGTTCTTCTCTTTGGTGTAGACTACATGACAGATATATTTTTAAAAACCAGTCTATGCCACATAATTTGATAGTACTTGAAAGTACTTGATAATTCAGTTAAAAAATTTTGAGAAGATACACATTTTGGTATTCTGTCTAATTTGATGCAACTAAGTCTTTGTACTTATTCCAGTTGATTCTTTCTCTTAATCAGCTGACCAGCTTTCCCCTGGCATTTATGCAGAGTAGGGGTATATTTTAGTTTGACTTGACACATTAGATTGAGAGTAGGAATATTTGAATTAAATTTTGTGAAAACTATTTTTTCTTGGCCTCTATTTCTCTGTCTAAAGATGGCATTGATACTACTTTTTATTTCTTGAGTGGATTCTACTTTGTAAAATGCTTGTTCAATAGAGACCTGAGGAACGATATACAGCTTTTTGATTTCTCTTAGTCAAAGTCCGTTTTAGAACTTCGTGCTGAGAGAAGCAATCTCTATATAAAAGATGGCTCTCTTCTTGCGTTAGTCTGTTATCTGGTACAATGACAGTTTGTAATATTTACAGTGCATTTTATAATTCATAAAAGGAACACCATTTTTTGATGTATTTAATTATTTCTAAAATTCTGGAAGGTGAATATCATTCTGTTTTATAGGTAGAAGGAATAAGATTATGGAAACAATTGATTTTTTCAAGAGCTTATAAAAAACAAAGACAGGACTGAAAATCATGTCAGTTTTTACTTCAAATTCAGTGCTATTTCTATCTCACCCTAGTAAAGTAATAAGAGGATAATCAGAGTAACCTCAAGAGCCAGCCACAAGTAAATTTCAGATATGAGGAATTTCTGATTTTGACCATTCTTCTTTCTTGCTTTATTACATGCTAATTTTTATATCTTTTGATTTCTCACATGGGTTTTCCTAAAGTCAAAATTAGCATAATGATGTATCCCACATGGTTGCCAATATTTGCCCTGGGGCACTGCTGTG
Organism: Dolichotis patagonum; assembly: GCA_004027295.1. Lineage (NCBI taxonomy): Eukaryota > Metazoa > Chordata > Mammalia > Rodentia > Caviidae > Dolichotis > Dolichotis patagonum. Next base: position 76,581 of record PVJX010001641.1, read on the forward strand.
CTTTCCCTGGAGGAGAATGATTAAGAGCAGGGACAATGATTAAGGGCAGGGACAATCTATAATGTTGCTTCACTGTGAAAAAGAGTTACACTATTTTCATATTGCCCTCAAATGCGTACAGTTCCATGTTTTAGTGCCGTTGTTCACTAACAGCTGAAGTCTGAAAAGACAGAGAATTTTGTTATAGAAGACTCTTGGATATTTTCAGGGTTTTATTTGTTTGTTTGTTTAGACAGAGTTTCACTATGCAGTTTAGGCTGGACTTGAACTCACTGTGGAGCCCAGGCTTGCAGCAATCCTCATGCCTCAGCCTCCCAAGTGGGGTTATAGGCATGTGCCACCATGCCCAGCCAATTTTGAAGTTCTTTAAGATCTATGTTTTTGAGATTCCATGGACTCACTTTGAAGATTAATTAACATAGAAAACTCTACACAAAATATTACATCTTAATTAAGGAATTACTTATCCTAGACATTGTCTCCTAGGCCCACACCAAATACAATTAGTCATGTATTCATTAACTCTCAGAAATAGCTAACTGAGAGTAGCAATGTAGAACAGTGGATAAGAGATAAGGCTCTGAAATCAGGTTACACAAATTATTAGCAAGGAGGCTTTCACAAACAACTTAATTTCTCTATGCTTCATCTATAAAATGGAGAGGATAAGAGAGCCGACCTTAGAGGTAGACTTATAAGGTCATAGTACAGATTGGTGACTTATGAAATGTACAACACTTGGGACAGTGTCTGCCACTGTTGGGCAGCTTTCTCAAGTGGCACCAAGGATGTCCTGACTTAACCTGTGACTATGATGAATATGTTTTACAGACACAGTTTATCTTGAAATGGAGATTATCTAGGTGGGTCCAATCTGACCACATAAGATCTTTGAAAAGTGGAGGGCTTCCTTCAGTTGCTGGCAGATGAAGCCAGAGATTTAAGCATAAGAAGGATTTGAAACACTGTTAATGGCTTTGAAGAGAGAGGGACGCAGTGAGAAGGAATATGGGCAGCCTTGAGGCGCTCTCTAGGTGGGTCCAATCTGACCACATAAGATCTTGGAGAAGTGGAGGGCTTCCTTCAGTTGCTGGCAGATGAAGCCAGAGATTTAAGCATAAGAAGGATTTGAAACACTGTTAATGGCTTTGAAGAGAGAGGGACGCAGTGAGAAGAAATATGGGCAGCCTTGAGGCGCTAATAGAGACTCCTGGCCGACAGCCAGCAGGGGAATTGGGGCCTCAGTTCCAAACAACTAAATTTGGCCAACAACATGAATGAGCTTAGAAGTGGATGCTCCCCAGAACCTCCTGGTAAGTGCCCCGCTGGCTGACAACTTGACTTCAGCCTCGGGAGACCTTGAACAGAGAACCCAGTCAAGCCTGCCTGGACTTTTGAACTATAGAACCATGTGATAATAAATGGGAATTGTTGCAAGCCATTAGGTTAATTATCTATGCAGCAATAGAAACTAATGTAATCACAAAGAAGTATTTAATAAATATTAGCTATCATTATTACTTTTATTATTAAACACCTTAAGTAAAGGACTTATTGCATGCAGGACTAGAGAAATAATGTTGAACAAGTCATGATGCCAATGCTTAATGAGGTTATCATGAAGATAAATAATTTCATGTTTTCTGACACTCAGGGTCTATGAAGATAAACTGTTGTCTTGTACACATTTTTTCCTTTCTTTTCAGCTTTGTTCACTTCTTTTATTATAGACGCTTGTCTTTTTTTCCTTTCTTGTTTGCTTATTTTTGTTTTGTTTTAGACATGGTAGACTGTGTTTAACTACTGGCCATGGGTGAGTTGAGGATAGGATTTATTGATTATCTCTCTCCAGTGTATATCCATTAGGGTGTCTGGAAAGCTCCTAGCATGTGTGCTCAAATATTTAAGTCATACAGTGGGGAGTCTGTTTCTGACAAAAGATCTATATAATCCTTTATCTCTGAGATCTACCACCTGCTGTTCTCAACAGCTCAGGGGATAGAACAATTCCCAGTTTAATCAAACTGGAATATAAAGGGAACCATGGGGGCCTTGGTGTGCTATCCCTTGAAGTTGTTCCAAGGGAAAAGGACCTTTTGTTACAGAAACAGCTCATTTTAGAGTTCAGTGGCCTGTGACACTTCCCCAGCTGGCAGCTCAGCAGGGACTTCCCAATACTTTCCTGCATTTAAAGGCATTTTTGATGGGAAGAACAGTGAAACTGTCATTAAAGGATGCTTGGTGGGGGTGGATAAAGGATCAGTGGTATTAATAAATGTGCCTGCAGCAATCTTGTAATTTTTTAAAAATCAGCTGCGTGCTGTCTTCATTTTTTGACTCTTTGTTTTATAAGATTGGTGAGTATTTGTGTGTTTACTGGAGGTAGAAGTTTTAATATCACTAGGTATACATGTATTTTTTCCGTTAATTTTTAAAGGCCTTTGGGTTGGAGTGAGTGTGGAAAGATGAAATTGTTCATTGCCTGTAATCATTTTGAAGCATGTAATTTCTTTCCTGAATTGGAAAGAAATTTCATATTTCTGAAACTTTTCAGGGGAAAAAGGGAGAAATTTTAAAAGCCATTATAATTTCAAAATAAATCTTCAAGTAACCAAGAATTGTAGAGCTGGGCAGTATCTCAGAGTCACCTGGTCTAATCCAGCCAAATTGGCTATGTGGGCAAGAGTTCCCAAAACCACAGCTCCAGGGATCAACGTTTGAACAGTGAGGCATTCTTTAGAATAGGAGCATGGAACAGTCAGAGTGGTTTTAAAATCATCATTCTACTTCCCTGGTACATGACCTTTAGAAAGTTATTTACCTTTTGTGAGTCTTCCTTTCTTTATCTTATAATAGGGATAAAAGTATTTAACATTTAGCCAAATTGTGAGAATTAAAAGCAATAATCAATGTAAGATAACTTCGAGTAATTTCCCCTCATTGATAGCTTTATGTCTTTCCATGGTATAAATTATTATAAGAAGTAATTTGGATAGATACATATCTACTCTAAAAATGCTGATTTGGATAGATACATATCTACTCTAAAAATGCTGAAAGGCAGAGAAGAAGGAAAGACTAATTCTCTGCATTCCAGGTCCTTATGGCTAAATAACTACTTGATAACTCCTCACAGTATCTATCATGTATTTCAGACAGAGCATATTCAAAACCAAACTCCTAGTCTTTCTTCTCAAACCTACTGTAAGTCTTTCCATTTTGATTAAGGGCAACTCTATCCATTCTTACAGTTGCAATAACTAAAACTTCTATTGTCCCCTTGACCTTTCTCTTACTCATTCAACGTGTTAGAAAATATTCAAAATAGTTCTAGAATCCAACTGTTTCACAACATCTTCACTGGGTCTGACATCAAGTATTTTTCAGTACGGAAATCAGAGTGATTCTGTATAAAATATAATTTGGATGAAGTCTCTGATGGACTCAAAACTCTTCAGTGGGCTTCCTATTTCAGTGATAAAAGTCAAAGACTTTATAACAGCTTTGAGCATGGTATGTATATGGAATTGTGTCTGTTTGCGTGCAGTTTCTAAGTGCATATGGAGATTAGGAGCTTGGGCCTGAATGTAAATCAATTATGCCATGAACACACTGCTTGCCTGATGTTTTGCTCATAAATGAATTTCTTGATGAAGGAAGCAACATGGTGCTTTATATTGTGGATCAGTCCCTTTGCAGGTTAACACTTACGAAAATCAAAAAGGCATTACTAATGCAGAAATTTATGAATAACTTTTTTTTTCCAGTGCTTATCATTAGTTGGTATTTTTACTGTTATTTAAAAAAAATTACTTGATGAAAATGGTACAACTTATAGTTTTAATTGCTTTCTTTTTATTAAATCTGAATACTAATTAGTTCCACATTTTGGCACTTTTTTGTTATATGCTATAATTTGAAAGATAAATCCACTTATCAAACACTTTCAGATGGATATGCTATCAATTTAAGCCAGTGACACACTGTGCCAGCCTGACAGTTTACACTTCACCTCATAACTCAGACCACAGGCTCAAGTGTCTTTTCCACATGTCCCAAATTTCTTTCTGTAAATTTATTTGGGTTTATTTCTTTCTCTAATTTTGCTCTGAAAGCATTTCTGTCCTCACAGAGTAGGTGGGATGAGATGGATACAGGGTTGGTAAAGTCTCTGTGGGATCTAAAGTGTCCTTTTGGGTTTTGTGGTCTTCCAATTCCCTTAAGTGGGAGGAGCTTGGCCCCAGAACATCTCAGTCCCCTGTGTCATATGTTGTTGCTCTTTAAGTCATTTGCTGTGAGTAGAGTCCCAAGACCATTCTTGGGACAACCCTAATGCATGTCATCTCTGTGATTCTGAAATTAATACTTGGTAGAAGAGACAGGAATCTGAACTTCTCATTTCAAGTCCAGTACTATTTCTGTGTTCTTGAGAAAGCTGCTGGCTGACAGTGGCACTTCTGAGGATATGCCATCTGTGTTTAGGTTTGTGGATTCTGAAACACAAGGAAAGAGACAGTTGTAAACTGCAATAACGTGGTATTTTCCATCCTTTTTGTCAGTGGAGGAAGGAATGGTATTGCCCAGTAATGAGTGCCTGATACTTTGTAAGATGGCATTTTGTGTGAAATCTTGGCATTGAATTGCCCTCAGTGCATTCTGGCTCTCTGTGGTGGCTCTCTTCCAGTTGTCACCTGATACCTTGGCCTTCTAATCCTCTTGCTCTTGTCCCTGACTAACCTGCACTTCTCTTGCTGGATTAGTCTTCAGGGATCACAGGACAATTTGGCTTTTTCCTTCTTCAAGCAATGCACTATTTATGCCAACTAAGGGAACTCAGTGTAATCCAATACAGATACTTAGAATCACTGGGTCACTTGACAGTGAGGTCCATGCTTGTGAATATGTGTGAGTAGCCCCAGTTCAGCCACTTACTGGAATTTTTAGAGATTCTTGTCTTTCCTACATCTCTTGTCATGTAATGAATTCAGGTTAATTGAAGATTTCCTGATACTAAAGATTGAGATCAGTGTATGAGATATGACCCGTGGGATCATATGTGTGAAAGTGACATAGATCACTAAATAATCCTTAAATCCTGTTTTGGTGGTCTGGATTCTTTTCTTTATTTCTTGTTCCAGTGGTTAATCTGTAATTTGAAAGATAAATCCACTTATTAAGTAGTTTTAGATGGATATACTATCAATTTAAATCAGTAACAAACTATGCCAACCTGACAATTTAGACTTCACCTCATGACTCAATCTGGCTGAGAAAATGTCTAACACAGCAAGCAGAGCATAAACTGTGGAGAAATGAAATACTAAACCCCATTCCTATAGTTGTTCACTTCTGGTGCTTCTTTTTCTAAAATAGAGAATTTTACAATTAAATCCTAATTATCCAGAGTAAAAATCTATTCTTTCAAAATATATTCACCAATTCAGTTCCTGTGTGCCAGGTACTATGCTAATACATCTACAATACAGCTTTGAACAAAATGACCTTAACCTCATGGGCTTTAAGGGCTACAGCACTGCTGTCTACTAGGAATGCAATATGAGTACATGTTGTAACATAAAAATTTCTAGAAGATACATTTAAAAGACCTAAAAAGAAGCAAACAAAATTAATTTTAATAATATATTTTATTTAATTCAATTTAACTAAAGAATGTCAGTGTATCAATATGAAAGTAGTTAAGCTGTTTACCTTCTTTTTATTGTTTTGTCTCAAAATTTTGTATGTATTTTACACTTAAAGTGCTTCTTAGTTTGGATTAAGCACACGTTAAGTTCTCAAGGCTACTGGTTATGTATTATGAAATGTAGGTTTACCAACGTCTTATGTGCACTCACACAAGAAAATATTTCAATACTAATGATGACAAATTGTATAAGGAGAATGGGAACTTGGTTTAATGAGAAGTTGGAGAGAGGAACTTGAAGAATGAATTGGAATAAACCAGCTTTGATGGAAGCTAAGAACATTCCAGGCAAAGGGAACTGCTTGTATATAATCTTCGAGTTGTAAAAAGAAATGAAAAGGAAGCCTGTATATTGAACTTTCTGCAGAAATAGAAGAATGATAATATCAAGAACAAAATGAAAAAAAATCATACAGAAGAAATTTAGTTTTAGAGGAAAGATTGTGTAGACTTCAGGATGTCAGAGATACAAAAGATAGAAAACTAGGAAAATGGGAGAAAAGATTGAAGATTTAGCTTTTAGAGTTAAGGGAGCTGGCAAGTTACATTTTTTGTTAGTCCTAATATTTGAGCTTCTTCTCAAGGTCCACTCACTTGATGGGCTATAGACCACAATGAGCATGGGGTGAGACTGGAACAAATTGGTCATACAGAGTGATTGGAGAGTAGACAGTGAACACCAATTGTGTTCTGAAGAAGACTAAAAGTCATGAGATTAAACTCAGTGGTGAGTCTGGGGCCAACAGGAAAAGGAATGGAATATCAAATCAAGGGGATAAAACATTAGAGAAATGGAATGGAGTATATATGGGGGGAGAATAAACTCAGAAGATCAAGGTCTGCAGGTCAAAAGTGATAGGTGAACAGTAGTTTCTTTAGTTGGCTTCCAGCAACATGGTGGGTAGTTGGAAAACCAGTAAAGGTGAAGGGCTCAGTTAAACAGTTCTCATTTTACCAGTACAATCATACATAGTGATGTGTCACCAACAACAGACCACATATATGGTGATACATGACATAGGTATGTCATAGGCTGTACCACTGAGGTTTTTGTGTAGATACATTCTCTGAAATTTGTACAGTGACAAAACTGGCTTGTGCTACAGCTCTCAGAACATATCACTGTAGTTGAACAATACATGATTCTACACTCTAGTGGTTTCAGAAGAAATGCTCTAGAGGTTGAAAGGAGACCCTAAGAAACAGGCCCCCCCCCAAACATGTTCACTGGAAGAATGATAGTCTCTTTAACAAATGGTGCTGGGAAAATTGTCTATCCATATGCAGAAGACTAGACCCATGCCTATCACCATGTACTAAACTAAAATCTAAATGGATCAAAGATCTAAATATTAAAACAGAAACACTAAAACTGCTGGAAGACAAAGTAGGTAAAAACCTCAAAGATATAGGGGTAGGAAGAGAATTCATGAACAAGAACCAAACTACACGGGAAATACTTCCCAGAATCAATAAGTGGGACCACATCTTATTAAAGAGTTTCTGCATGTCGAAAGAGGTTTCCAGCAGAGTGAAAAGAAAACCCACAAATTGGGAAAAATCTTCATGGACAGCGCCTCAGACAAAGGACTTGTGTCTAGAACTTACAAAGAATTAAAAAAAATCAGACCCTCAAAATTCAAAGACCCATTCCAAAAATGGGCATCTGAAATGAATACACAGTTCTCAGATGAAGAAATACGAATGGCAAATAAATACATGAAAAAATGTTCATCATCATTAGTCATGAGAGAAATGCAAATTAAAACCACACTGAGATTCCATCTCACTCCAGAAAGAATGGCCAGGATAGAAAATACTACCAACAACAAGTGTTGAAGAGGCTGTGGGGAAAAAGGAACTCTTCTGCACTGTTGGTGGGAGTGTAGAGTGGTGCAACCACTGTGGAGGTCAGTCTGGAGATTCCTCAAAAAGCTGGGTTTGGAAGTCCCATTTGACCCAGCTATTCTGCTTCTGGGCATATTCCCAGAAGAACTGAAAACATCATACCACAGTGATATATGTGCACCCATGTTTATGGCAGCAAATTTGTAATAGCCAGATCCTGGAAACAACCTAAGTACCCATAAAACAAGGAATGGATAATAAAGTTGTGGCATTTGTATACAATGGAGTACTACTCAGGTATAAAGAATGATCACATTGAGATATTTATAAATAAATGGACACAAGTTGAGACCATTCTCATAAGCAAAATAAACCAAACTCACATGTGTAAATACCGTATAGTCTCCCTAGTATGAGAGTTGATAAGAGTATATAAGATTTTATGGTAAGCATGAGTCCCCATCTCATAGCTTTGGAGCCTTTCAATGTTTTCATTCATCAACTGGAATGGTTTTATTCTGATTTGTTTGACTATATCATGCGTGATGGTATGAACAGCTGTTTTGAAGAAAACAAAACATTATGACAGCTATTGCTGATTTAACATCGTCCTTCTTAGAAGTCCTACCATGCTTCTATTCTTCTACTTCCATTGGTTCTATCTATCACATTGTGTCTTATTGGGATTTGAATATATGTAATAGTTTAAACAAAATTTTTTTATTGAAAATGAGATATTATAGTACCCATTGATCATTTTCTGTTATTCGGTTCCGAAAGTCCTGTAATTCTTTAACTCTTTGAGTGGTTTTATACTATTTTGTTATGTTTGATATTATTGTAATTGAAACTATGCTCAACTATAGCAGAGAAAGAGATATTGTGATAGCTACTGTTAATGTCCGGTTGTCTTAATGTAAAGTACTGTGTTGCCTATGTTGTCCTGTTCCGATCTGCTCTGTTCTGCCCTCTTTTGTTTTATTCTCTTTAAAATAAAAAAAATTTAAAAAAAAGAAACAGGCCCCTGCCTCAAAGGGCCACAGCAGCTTCTGCGCTCAGAGGCAAAGTTGACTTGCTTGGGTGCTGAAAGAGATAATGGTGGATTGACATATAACAATTGTTCATATTTACAGGACACAGTGTGATGTTTCAATGTGTGCATTCAGGCATGCACTGGTCAAATCAGGGCAATTAATGGTTCCTTTTCTTACTGCTACGCATGGAGGCTTCAAACTCTTGCCTTTTAGATTCACCATGCTGCAGAACCCCAGTACTTACTCTTTCTATCTAGCTGTGTTTTGGTACCTGTTATCTAACTTCCTTTTAGCCCTCTTTACTCCCAATCTTCCCAGCCTCTAGTAACCACTATTAACATTCAGATCAACTTTTAGTTTTCAGATGTGAGAGAAAACATGTGGCATTTGTCTTTCTAGGCTGGCTTATTTCATTTATCCTAGTTCCATCCATGTAGCTTGCCAATGACTGGATTTCACTCTTATTTATGACTGAATGCGATTCCATTACATGTATATGTCAAATTTCTTTATCCATTTATCCGTTAATGAATATATAGACTGACATTCTGTCTTAGCCTATGCTAAAGATGCCACAGTAAGCATAACAGTGCAGGTATCTTTTTAGTATGCTGATTTCATTTGCTTTAAAAATCACGAGTTTAAAACTTGAACTGCATCATGATGCATTAAAAGCTTCCTGTGACCATGCTGAGATCACATGAAAAGACCAACGCATAAGGTCATGGAGTTTGTGTTTTCTATGCTCTCGCCTGGAATGCTGAAACAGCAAAGTATTTTCTTGAGAGAACACAGCAGTTGGTAAGACAGGCAGTGAACCTGTTCAAACACCCAATTGTGAAGTGGGTACTAATTGCAAATGCTGCAATAAAAATCAAACCAAACCAAACCAAACCAAACTAAATCAAATCAAACCAAACTAACTTACAAGTCAGAAGCCTTTTAGCAGAAAAAAGGCTGGGCTATGTTAGAACAAGGCAGTGATATTCTGCTGTGGAGTGAGTCTGGTTTCCAGAGACATATTTTGTTCAGTAGCATTTGTGGAAATGTTTGCGTCTACTCTCTAAGTCTTAGCTCTGACAATTCATGTACCTTGTAATCATCAGGAGTTAATAATGATAGGTATATGACTACTAACAGGTAGAAGTATATATGATAGGGCTACCATAAACTAACACTGGAAGAGTAACTTTTAGTCTAGGCTTGTCAAAATAACTGCATGTCTACATTTTGTGGGGGGTTTTTGGATGGGGGATCAAACTCACATCCTCGTGTTTATCAGGCAGGTGCTTATGCTACTGAGCTAAATCCCCAGCCCTGTGTCTACATTTCTTAAAAGCTAAAAACATTGATTTAATGCAAAGGAATTATTAAAAGATAAATAAACAAAAAAGATATGAGGTATATTGGGAACAAAAAGTAAAATGGCAAATGTAAATCCAACTATGTCAATAATATTAAATGTGAATTATTAAAAGATTCATCCAAATAAAAGGTAGAGATTATTAGACAAGATAAAAACTAAGATCCAATTATATGGTGTCTATGTGATATACATTTCAGATACAAAGATTGAAATAGTTTGTAAAGAAAAATATGAGATAAGATATGTCACGTAAATAACAAACATAAGAAAGCTGTTGTAGTTATATTAATATCAGACTGAACTCTAAAACAGTAAAAATACAAGACACAGAGACATTTGTTTTGTCACTGGGAATGGAACTCAAGACCTTGAGCTTGCCAGGCAGGCACTGTGCCACTAAGCTATATCCCCAGCCCAACATAGAGATGTTTTATAATGATAGAAAGATCAATCTATTGGAAGCTGTTGCAATTATAAGTGAACAAAGCCATGTGGAGGAGTGCATAGCATCAAATAGCAACCCCCTGAAATTCACATCTACCTGGGACCTCAGGATGTCACTTATTTACTATATAATTAATTTGTACTTTGGGATTCTCATATAAAAGGAATCATGCAATATGTAAGTTAGTGTGTCTGATTTATTTAACCTAATATATGGTCTCAAGGTACATTTGTTTTTTTTAAATGATCAAGTACATCCTTCTTTATGGCAGAATAGTACTCTATCATATATAAATATCACATTTTCTTTATCCATTTATCTATGATATAGGTCACTTTCAAGATTTAGGTATTATGAATTGTTCTGCTATAAACGTAAATATGCATGAATCATATTTATGTCTTTAATTCTTTTGGGAAGATATCTATGAGAGGAATTGCTAGGTCAGATGGAGCTTCTGGTTTTAGTTTTTTGGAAGAATCTATTCTGATTTTCATAGTAGTCATACTACGTTTATGTTTCCATCAGTGATGTAGAAGGGTTCTTTTCCCCCTACAGCCCTTCCAGGGTTTATTATTTGACATCTTCATGATAGTAATTTTTCTGGGATAAAATGAAATCTCAATATTATTTCAATCTGTATTTCTCTAATAGTCAGAGATGTTGAACATTTCTTCATGTGCTTATTGGTCATTTGAATTTCTTCTTCTTAGAAGTATCTATTCATTTTCAGTTACCCATTTTTGATTGGGTCTTTTATTTTAGAAAGAGTCTAATTTTTTTTGAGGTCTACATATTCCAGATATTAGTCCTCTGTCTGAGGAGTAGCTGTCAATTCTTTCCCATTCTGTAGTCTGTCTCTTCACTGTTTGTTGTTTCTTTTGTGCATAGAAGCTTTTTAATTTGATATAATTCCATTTGTTGATTCTTGGTGTTATTTCTTGTGCAACCTGGATTCTGTTCACAAAATCCTTGCCTGTATCTGTTTTCAAGAGTCTTACCTATTTTATCTTCCAGAAGATTTAAGTGTCTCTGTTTTTAATATTTAGATCTTTGATGCATTTGGATTTTTACATAGTGTCTATATTCAATTTTCTGCATGTAGATAGCCATTTTTCTCAACACCATTTGTTAGAGGGTATCACTTTTACTATATGTTTTTGGCCCCCTTTGTCAAAGATCAAAATGAAATAAATGATACTTTTATTTTAACAAAGAAGTTATAAATTCTGCCCTACATTTGTAAACCAAATATTAGAACAAGGATGGTTTTTGAGTTCATAGGAGGAATAAATAACTACTAGGAGCCACTCTGGAGTCACAAAGAATAAGAAGTAAAACTTTTTTCATATTTGATAGGAGTATCATCAAGAATGATAGAACAGAAGAATACTATAGGGATAAAAGCTTCCGAATTTCGTTTTTTCTAGATAACTGTATTAAGGTGTCATTAATATGGCCTGATAATCATAGTGACACTGGCTTTACAACTAGTCAAATGACCCTAACAAAGTTGCCAATAAATATGTTGATGTTATGTACGAGGCTCAGTACCATATTCTGCCTTCATCCTCAGATTGGGGACTTGAAAAATTACTAACAAAAAATCACATACTAATAAAATGAGTAGGTAACAAGAAACTAGGTGGAAAAGCAAAGTCATGGCCTTATACAGTAACCATCCAAAATTAATTCAATGGAGCCAAACTGTACAGTTAACATTACAGAAATATCATGTGGTAATCAGATGTCAGGAAACTACAAATTGAAACAATAAGATAGCACTATGTGCCTCTTTATGATTGCTAAAATTAAAAGGACTTAAAATGACTGGTGCCGGAGATGTGGAGAACTGGAACTATATATATTTCTATCAAGGATATAAGCTACTTTGGTACAGCTACTTTGGAAAATTGTTTGGCAATATATACTAAACCAAATGTGTATTTACTTCTGGTCACAACAATTTCAATCCTGAGTATATAACCAATATCCAGGAGTGCTCATATCTTCCAGAAGACATGTAGTACAATAGCCATTGTACTTTTATTTAAAAAACTCCTACTAGTTGGATCGATAAACAAATGGTGTTTTGAGTCATAATGTAGAATGCTACTCAGAAATAAGAAAGAATAGTGAGTTCCGAGTCACTCAATATGATGATCTCACAGGCACAAATGCAAGAATTGGAATTGTACAATTCTATTTATGTGACGTTCAAAACAGGTAAAATTGATCTACATTGACAGAAGTCTGAAGAATCATTACATTTAGGGGGCTGTAGGCCAGGGGATTTGAGGGTACTTTTGGGAGTGCTTAGGAAGTCTGTAATGAACTAGGTGTTCACATACATAAAAGTCATGGAGCCGTACACTTCAGATCGGTGGTTACTCATCAAGATTTTACAGATGTGTATGTACATTGGAAAAAAATGAAGAACGGAACTTAGATTCAAATAAGCAACTCCGTAGGCTAGAGAAGAACCCAAATGCCCACATAAATGGAAATACTAGTAGGCTTTAATTTTCTATACATGTGATGTGGGTAAAAAACAGAGATAAAAGGCAACAAGAGCTTCGTATTCACACAAGTATAGCGACAAGAATGAGCAACACAGACAGCCCTTCTCTGAAATGCAGCGACCACACCTGGGGCACGGAGGACATTTCCTTATGCAGCACTTGCACATCACAAACCAGGATGTTTCCAGAGAAAACTAACTGTATGTTAAATATCTAACAAAAGACTGAAAGAGCTAAGGGTTTTCAGTTTGGGAGGGGAAGCAACATACTCCAGAAACCAGAATATATATATATATATATATATATATATATATATATATATATATATACACACACACACACACACACACACACACACACACATGGGAAATTGAAGTAGAGTTTGAGAGAGAAGCTGCAAGTAGCTTGATTTTGGTTTTGAGACAGGGTCTCTCTATATAGCTCAGTGTGGCCTTGAACTCACTATGTAGCCCAGGCTGACCTCGAACTCACAGCAGTTCTGCCCCAGCCTCTTGAGCGCTGGAATTACAGTTGTGTGCCACTATGGAGACTAGTAGCTTGGTTTTATTCTAACAGAAGGAATGTTTTCCAAATAATATAGGTTGCAACAAGATTCCCAAGAGGTAATGAGTTGATCAAACAATGGCCAGACACTTCCCTATGTATTTAGGGAAGGTATTGTATTGGTCTCTGCTAGTGGATTAAATAAAATGTCCTCTAAGATCCCTGTTAATTCTATGGTTCCATTAAAGCCAGTCAGCATAGTTTGTGAGTCAGCAGAATTTGGCAAGAATTAAGGAAATCCATAAGCAGCTTATTCTGCAGTGAAACTCACTGATTCCACCTTTAAGCTGACACGAGAGGCTTATGTAGCACAGTCATAAGCTCAATCCTCAGTCACAGCCTTCATTACTCAAAGAACTTTCCAAAGTGCATAGATACATTTCTGAGATTAATGAGGTAGAAGAGTCTCTTTACAATGAGTTCCCCTGTTACCCATAATTTGAACTGTAACAATCTTTAAATATATTATTTTTATTATTTTCCCATCTATATACCACAATGTGGGTGATAACAGAAAAAGGACACAAACTTAGTTTCATTGGTCTTAATATTACTGGATAGAGTGCACTCCACAATCAGAGCGCTGTCACTAGAAACATTAAAATTTCTCTATTTTCTCATATTTGGATTTGGTCATGTGGTTAATATTTTTGCTAATTTAGTTAGAAGTAGAGGTCAGAGTTATTTCAGTTAATATTTCTTTACTTATTAATAATGTTGGACACTTGAAAGAAGTGAAAGATTAAGACAGAAACACCAAGCAATCCCACAGTTACCTCATATTGTTCAATCTCTGTCCTGTTTTACCTGTTGCCTTAATAGGGACTCCTAAGTCCTCACAAGCCGAGTGGCTCCATAGGAAGGGAATTAGGCAGTTGGTATCATCTTTCCTTGGCATTAGGTCCCATTTTATTGTGGTCTGCTGCATTTTGATTATTGTGCTATAGTTTGTTTCAGAAACTGTGTGACCACCTATGTAGGGGGTTTCATACGTAGATCATCACGGACAGTACTCCCATGAAGAGCTCATAGAACCCTGGTGTGCCAGTAAGAACACTGTTGTCAACCACAGTGTTAACAAGGGTTATCTCCACGTGATAGTATTTGGAGTAACACTTTTTGTTTGTTTTACTGTCAAACCCTTTGAAGTGTGTGGCTCTGTAAATAATGGATGTGTTTAGTGTTCATTTCTTTTTTAATTTTAAATAGAGAAAGGTAAACAAAAATAAAAACAAAATATGTTCAAGATAGCTAACATAATTACACTACTAATTTCTTTTAGTTGATTGAAAAGATCAGTTGACGTTTATATTGGTTGATTAATTTTGTATGCCTACATTTTGTAATCTGAGCAACTACTTTGAAGACAACAATACACAATGCATTAACTGTTAATTTCTTATTATCCTGTTTTGGAGTAATTCTTTTGCTCATCTGTATTTTTGACATTTTAGTGATAAACATGGTGTGCTTGTATAACTAATTTTTTTTTTCTTTTTGTCTTTTTGAGACAGAGTTTCACTATGTAGTTTAGGCTGGCCTTGAACGCACTTGGTAGCCCAGGCTGGCCTTACACTCACTGTGATCCTCCTACCTCAGCCTCCTGAGTGCTGGGATTACAGGCATGTGACGCCATACCTGACCACTGATTTTTTTTTTTTTTATCTTGATGGCTATGATGGTGGAAGGAATGAGAGTAGAGAGAAAGAAAAAAGACTCTATCTCTAAACTATAACCCCTTTGTTTTTAATTTAAAAAGAAAAATAAAAATCTCCCATAATAGATTCCACTGATGTAGAAACTGTTACAAGCCATAGATCAAGGTAAGCATAAAGTTTTAATATGGAATTTCACAAAGTCTTGGTTTTTTACAGTGAAGGCATCTGCTTCTCCAAGTTGGCCCACTGATATCAATGAGTAATGAATATTATATAAACCTTTTTCTGTCTGAGTCCTGAGGGATTTTTAACACCTAGGCAATTGTCCATTACTAGAAATATTAATGTATAATCAAACAAAAGACAGGCAGAAAAGTCGCAGGCACTTTGACCTCATTATATGCTGTTTAATGGTCCTTCCATGTTTACATTTTCATGTGCAGTTAAACTTCAAGGGAAGTTACAACTGGAAAAAATGACCCGAGAATGTTCAATGGGTTACCATGCAAGTAAGATCCCAAGCAAATGTTGTACCCCCATTAGCCTAACTGTGAAATACTTAAGGTACAGACCCTTCCTCGGTTCTTTATTCCTTCCTCCTGCACACCCAGCCCAAATGCAATGGGAAGGGGCAATTCCAATAAGCCTTTGTTCTACAATAGCAGAACATCACTTTTTGCTAAAGCACATAGGGACATAATTATTGGGTGCACCTCTTTTAAAACTTACAGCTAAAATTATTCTTAACAGTAATTACTGAATCACAAAGAAATGACACTTCAATTTAAAGTTTAAAATGTACATTTAAAAGTATTCTGAGTGCTTTTTATAAAACCATTTAACCTTAGATGTAGCATAAATTATTCTTCAAGGAAAACACTAGATATTAGATATCTATTAATAAAATCACATACCTTGTAGAAAAGATACATAGAGGTTAAAAATTTGAAAACCAAAATAATAACTTGCAGAAAAACTTCAAAAGAAATCTAATTAATAAATGTACACAGATATGACCTTGAAGATAACTGAGCTGGATTTCTAAAACCTAGCAATTTTGTAGAGTTCATCACACAATGGCCCTGGAGTTTGACTTGAGAACCATTTTGTCCTTCATAAATCAGATCCCAGTGCTCAAAATGTAAAAAATAAAGGGAAGGGTCATGCTGACCTGTGTCTGGAAGGTTAGGTGTAAGTTCTTGTAAAAAACAAAGCAAGAAATAGACTAGAAACCAAAACTTCACTAGAGAAGAGACTGCAGACAGAGATGGGAGTCTCCACTGAGCAGAGCAGAGCTAGGGAGTGCATGTCTGCAGCGGAGACAAGGTGAGCCCAGCAAGGTGCAAGGGTGAAATCCAGAGACAGCCAACTGTCTGGTGTTCAGGCAGCTCCAAGAAAATCAAGCCAGCCTGTAGCTTAAGTTTTTGTCTAGGTCTCCACCTGGATGGACTTTGCTTTCCCAGAAACCCGAAAAGCAGAGGAAGACCCAAGTCAGCTGACCAGTTCAGAACAGCTCTGAAGGGTGGGGCTGTGTTGGAATAAAAAGACCCAGGTAGCTGTGCAGAGCGAGGGGTGTTATTACTGTGTACCCGGCTTTCTTTAGCCAAAGCAGACAGACAGAATCAGGGGCTGCTTACTCATGAAATAACTCCAAGTAAATGAAGATAAGAAGGATTGCATGTATCTGTACTTAGAAATTTCCTCTAGGTAATAAATGAGCTTTTGCAATCAAATCAGCTGACAAGAGCTGTCACTCCCTGCACAGTAAGCTGCACCAGGGCACAGGCAGCCACCACTCACTGAGGCCCTAGTGAAGAGGACAGACACTGCGGTGACTGAAGGGAGAGCAGGCCGGATATGAAAAAAGGGAAGGGAGGACTTCAAATCCCAGGGAGTCTTTCTGAAGGAAACTGTGGATGCCTCTCATGGATGAGATATAGTACTGGGAAAACTGTTTAGGAAAATTTCTGTTCTGATGACTTTGTTCAACCCACACATGACATGTCCCTGTCCTCCAAATAAACCAAGTCTGATCTTATTATCATATTTTTAAATTTTTCAAACCTGTCCCTAAGCACTTCTCTTTAAACAAAACTACAAAGAAATTTTTGAAAAATCATATATATATATATATATATATATATATTTTTTTTTTTTTTTTTTTTTTTTTTTTTCTGGCAGCATTAGCAAACCAGCAAGAAATGTGGCCACTGGAAATCCCTCACTGCAGTGCTTTTCTGCTCTTTCATGTCACTGTGAGTCTTTTTTGTTTGTTACACTATCACTTGGGAATCAAGCCTTGCACCAGCTGTGTGATTAGAATTAGAATGGGAAATTTATTCTCTCTCTCTGGAGCCAATATGCCCGTATAACAATGCAGCCAGAGGAAGCTTATAAATTTACAGACGGTATGTTGTAAACACACCTTTGTGTAAAACATTTTCCAGGACTCTTCTTACTTTTAAAATAAAATTCAAGCTCCTTATCATGACTTCCACACTCTTGGATGGTTGGGTCCTATTCAGTGTCACTCTTCCTCTGTCACTTCTCCTTTCTCCCTCTCCATCCAAGTAAGGTCTGAAATGTGCTGTCTTCCAGAAGGATAGCTGAAAATAAAACGCCACTCTATTTCTCTGAATTTACTAATTTCTGAAACAAATCTGCCATGGTGTAAAAAGACAATACAGCATTTTGCTATTGATTAATCAGTGTTGGCAATAATTGTAGACATAGAAAATTAAAAATTTAGTAAAGATAGGTAGCAAAATATAACCTCTCTGGGACCTGGAATCAAGGTATCTGAAAACCAACAACTTGGTGAAGAATAAAAAAGCAGATTTACAGGAATTTGGGGAAAGGAGAATGAGAAAATACAGAGAAACTAGAGAAAAGCACAACATAAAGAAAAGAACAAAGTATTCTGGAAAGGAGAGACGGGTTTGTTTCTATTAATCTAATGTAATTCCAGAGACAGTTGGATACTCCAAGAAGCAAGAACTGACTGGATTGGTGGTGATAACCCCAGTAAAAGCTCAATGTTATTGTAAACTACAAAAAAACCAGCACGGGGCTTTACTCTGTAAGTAACTGCTTCCAAATGGCTAGAGTTGGAGAAGAAACTCAGTGCGGTGCCAACCATATTTGAGATTATTTAATCAGGAGCCATTTTTGGGGAGAGGTTAATTGTTTAAGACTGAGATACAGAACAACTACACTTCATGGTTTTTGAAGTCACCTCACCATTGTGACTGGGTGGGAGATGGCTACATGAGACTGTTGCACAGAGGGTTTGGACCAAACACAGACTCTTTGAGAAGTTTAAGCTCAGGCAAGGAAGGACATGGAGGTCCTGCCTTCTATGGTTAGAAGCCAGGGAAATTGTGTGTGGTTTTTGGAGGGGGCTTATTCTGAAAGTGCTGGCACTAAGCCCAGTGGGCTGCTTGCCTCGACTTCCCCTGCTGTCTATATCCAACACAGAGCTCGGCGGTCTGTTCATGCTGCCTATCTGCCAACATGATGAGAGATACATCTCAGCTTGCAAAGCTGCCACATACAGAGTGTACAGACAGTGTGACCTCTGGGGCTGGCGGGGGGTACCTAGCCATAAAGCTAGGTGGAGAAAATTGTGGCTTAATACACATACAGGGACACAGAGGCTGGGAGTGGCTGCAGTGAATACAGCCCTCACGTGGATATACTGACCAACCACACCCAGCCGGAAAGGGAAGGCAGAACTCAGCACTCACACACAAAAACATGAGTCTGGAAACAGAACAGTAACTCACTTTCCTTTCCTCATCTGAGGAATTTCAATATTGTAAAAAACTGCTCATTCAAAAACAAAAAAAAAAATCAATACTTTTCAGTGATAATTCTTAATGTTAGTTGACTCAACTACCCAATCAAAAGACAGAGACTGATATACTGGATCAAGAACAAAACTCAATGATATAGTGTATATAAGAAATATATTTAAAACAAAAAGAAATTTATGGATAAAATAATCAAAGAATAGAAAACAATATTCAGTTGAACAGGAGCCACAAAATAAACAGAAATAGCAATTCTATTTTCAGACAAAGTGGACTTTAAACCAAAACTAATAAGAAGAGGCAAAGAGAGTCACTATGTATTGGTCAAGAGAATAATTCAACAGGAAAGAAGACAATAATAAATGTATATACATGAAACACTAGCACACCCAACTTCATAAAACACATACTACTAAGCATAAAAATCAGATAAACATATACACAAGTATCGTGGGTGTCTTAGTTACTTTTATCACCACTGTGACAAAATACCTGATACCCAAAGTTGAAGGAGGAAAGATTTATTTGGGTCACAGTTTGTAGGGTTTGGCGCCAAGGCAGCGTGGTTTGGTGGAGGGGCATCACAAAGGGGAACCAGTTCATGGCAGGAAAAATACAGTGAAATCAAGCAAGCAAAGGGGCCTTAACAATGTCTTTCTGCCCTTTTTATACTGTATCTAGGCTACTGGGATTACAGCAGTGCCAAACCAATCAGGGGACTGATTTAGTAATAACACACCTTAATCTCAACATCCACACTGTAGATACAGCCACCTCTGAAAAAGCCTCACTTATGGTTATATGAGACTTTGGGAGGACAGCTACATACAAGCAATAACAAGTGGAGACCTTGATATTCCAGTATCACAAATAGATCAACTAGACAAAAAGTTAACAAAGAAATATTAGAGTTGAACCACACTTTTGAACAAATGGACTTAATAGATACCTACAAAGTGTTCCATCTAACAACTGAATGTACATTTTTCTCAGCAGCACATGGAATTTTCTCCAAAATATATCACATGCTAGATATTAAAACATATTTAAATGAAAATAAAAGAATTATAATTATCTCATGCATATTGCCAGATTATAATGAATGAAAATAAAACTCAATGGCAAAAAAACCCCACAGAAATTATGCAAGTACATGGACATTAAACAATATCCTCATATATCCTCAAAGGGTCACTGTAAAAATCAAAGAGAAATTAGACAATTCCTAGAATCAAATGACAATGGTGATATAACACACCAGACTTTATGAGACAATGAAAGCAGTCCTAAGAGGGTTTACAGCTGTGGATGCAGACATCATAAAAACAGAACAAACCCAGTACATAACCTAATGATGCATCTCAAGGTCCTATAAAAACAAGAACAATCCAAGGAAGTGAATCACCTTTACAATGAAAAGTAGAATACTCTTAAATAGGAGATTGAGGAGGTCATCAGAAAATGGAAAGATATCTTCTATTCCTGGGTAGGTAGAAACAATATTATCAAAATGACCATACTGCCAAAACTGACATATAAATTTAATTCAATCCAAATTAAAATACCAACAACATTCCTCACAGAATGAGATAAAAATCCTGAAATTCATATGAAACTAGAAGAGACCTAGAATGGCAAAAGCAGTCCTGGAAAAGCAGGAAGTATCACAGTCCTGAACAGCAAGTTATAAAGTTACGGTGATAAAAAAGATAGTGTGGTATATATAGGCACAAAAGCAGGCATAAAGATCAGTGGAACAGAACAGAGGACACAGAAACACATTCAGCCATGTGACCTTTGATAAAGCACATTTGGCCATTTGATCATTGATAAAGGGGTCAAAAACATACACTGAAGGAAAGACAACTTTTTAAACCAATGGTTCTGGGAAAACTGCCTGTCTATATGCAGGAGATTGGATATAAATCTGTGCTCTCATTATGTACTAAACTAAAATCAAAATGTATCAAAGACTTAAATGTTAAAACAGAAACAATCTGTTGGAAGATAAAATATATAAAACTCCTGAAGACATGGGCATAGGCAAGAACTTTTTGAATAGAATTCAATTGCATAACAAATAGCACCAAGAATCAAAAAATGGTATTATATTAAATTAAAAAGCTTCTACTTAGATTGTGAAACAGCCAGTTGAGTGAAAAGGCTACGTATGAAATGAAAAAAAATTGCCAGCAGCACCTCAGACAAGACTAAATAAAAAGATTCTCCATCATAAAAGAGTTGATTAAAAAATGGGCTACTGACATGAATAGACTACTTGTCAAGTGAAGTACAACTAGCCAATAAATACACACACAAACAATTTTAACATCCCAGAGCAGTAGAAAAATTAAAATGAAAACAATATTGAGTGAGATGCTATCTCCCTCCAGAAAGTATGCTGGTGAAATTTTGGGAAAAGGGGACCCTTCTACAATTTTATTGGGAATGTAAACTAGTACAACCTCTGTAGTAATCAGTTTAAGATTCCTTCAAAAACTTACACTAGAAATTCCACTGGAGCTATCTATACCTAGAATATACCTAAGTAGATTCCCAAAAACATTAAAGACAACACAGTAAGTGGTAAGTACACCCACATTTGTAGCATAAACTCCTTAAAAGTGGCCTATATGTCCATCACAGTTGCATGGATAAAGAAGATGTATTTATACACAAAAGAGAAGTAATGTTATATGAAGAAGTGATTTCCTACAATCTGAGTGATTTGTAGGAAAAAAGAATGCAGCTTGATACAATAATGCTAACTCAAAAAAATCATACACACAAGCTTAAAAATCTCATGGCTTCCCTTTAGTAACCTAAAATACAAGTAATTTAATTTTATTTTTAAGAGAATAAAACCTAAATAAAATAAAACAGAATAAAGCCAATCAAAGCAAAACAGTGAAAGTGATACTTGACTTAAAAACAAGATAATAGAAAGTTAACAATGGCTACCATAATGTCTTTATTATCTGCAAAATAGCTGTCCATACCATCTGACATATTAAAATCAAACCAAATGAAACAGAAGAAAATCCATCAAAACAAAACAGTGAAAGTGATACAGGATTTCAAAACAAGATAATAGAAATCAATAGCTACCATAATGCCTCTTTTATCTTCAAAATAGCTGCCCATCAATCAGACATAATAAAATCAAATAAAACAACAGAATAAAACCAGTCAAAACAAATCAGCACAAGTGATACAGGACTCCAAAACAAGATAATAGGAAATCAACAATGGTTACCGTAACATATCTTCGAAAGAGCTGACCATGCCATTAGATATAATAAAATCAAACCAAACAAATCAGAATAAAAACAATCAAAGTGAAGCAATGAAAACAATACAGGACCTTGAAACAAAATAATAGAGAATTAACAATAGCTACCACCTTCTTTTTTTAGACATTTCTTCTGCTTTCACAATATCTATTGTACATTTTGGATCCCACTAACTCTTTCAGTTTTTTTATACTACAACATGTTCACCTATGTGAATCTAAATCATTTCACCCAAGAGCATGATCACAAGTTGCATCCACTTACCTATGAGAGTCTTGAATTATCCTTCTTTATAGTTGAGTGGCTTTCCAGTGTATAAAAATACTATAACTTTCTTATCCATTCTATGGTTGATGGACAAGCTACCCCTGCTTTTTTCTGATTCCCTGTAACATGGAGCACTGTTTTTTCTCCTTTGAATTTCAGTCTATGAATTTCCTTTCAAGTTAATGCGTTTCTTTTATACCACGTATTGATGAATCTTGTTTCTTGATCCACTCTGCCTGTGTTTCTTTCATTGGTAAAGGGAGGCCATATGTATTAATGGTATGGCTAATCTCTACTAGTTATGAACAGTAGTTCATCTCTACTGGTTCATCGCTACTAGTTACTGCCATTGGCTCCCTAATTTTCCCCTCTATTCAACTGTCTGCACCAGTCAGTGATCCCATTCTCCTACTGTTCCTGGAACCTTGGTCATTCTTATCTCTCTCTAGAATGTTTTTCAGTATTCTCTGTAGGATTGGTTTGGCAGTCACAAATTTCTTCAGTTGTTCTTTGTCATGGAAGTCTCTTGTTTCTCCTTTCATTTTGAAAGAAAGTTTTGCAGGGTACATCAATCTGGGTTGGAAGTTGTTTTCTTTCAGGACTTGCAATACTTCACTCCAGCCTCTTCTTGACTTGATGGTTTATGTTGAGAAGTCTTTCATGATTCTGATGTGTTTTCCTTTGTAGGTGACCTATTTCTTTTCTCTTACAGCTTTTAATGTTCTGTTCTTGTGTTGAATTTCTGGGATCTTGATATTATATGTCTGGGTGTAGATTTGTTTTTGTTATGGCTAGTTGGAGTTCTATATGCCTCATTTATTTAAGTGTCAGGTCCTTTTGCCATGCTTGGGAAGTTCTCTGCTATTAGTTCTGTAAATAGTTTCTTTATGCTGTTTGTATTGATGCATGCTTTTTCACTGACACTTATCATTCTTAAATTATTTTTCCTTGCATTGTCTTGCAGCAGTTGAATTGTTATTTCCTTGTTATTTTTAAGAGGTCTTTCTTTTTATGATTGCTAGCTGCCATCCTGTCTTCAAGGTCTGAAAGTCTATCTTCAGTTTCTTTCAGGTGGTTTTGCCAGCTTTCAATCTAGTTTTTAATGTCCTGGATATCTCTTTGAGTCTGTTTCATGCATTCCAATTCTTCTCTATATTGTCCATTCAAGGTTTCCCTCATTTTCCTATGCTCCTCTTTTTAAAAATCTATGTCTTCTTTAGATATGCTCAGCAACCATTTTATTATAGTTGTCATTTCTTCTTTTACTGTGATATTATATTTCTGATCTGATTTCTTTCACAGCCTCATGAAGTAGTTTCTTTACTTCAGTTGCCATCATCCCAGAAATTTCAGGTGTGTGACTTCCACTTTCTTCCATGTCTAAGTCTTCCGGACTTGTTCTGCTTGGAATGGAGGCCAGAGATTGCCTTTTATTCCTTCATCTTGACATTTTCCTGGGTTCCTCCAGATGAGCAGGTTGTGGGGTCTCAGGTGCTTCCTATGTTGGTTATCTGTCCACAGTGTAGGAGGATGGGTCAGGTACCTGTGTTTCTCCTAACCCAGGCTCCCCAGGAGGATGTGAGTTGCAGGCAGGCTTCTCCAGACACTCACAGCTTCTCCAATGCATGAGTGACTATTTCTCATGGCCAGTGCTGGCCACCTACAGGAGAGTCCAGATGGCACTCTGGATGCACATGGGGCCTGGGCTGGCTTCTTCTCCCTGCCTGTGCTGGCTATCCATGGGAGTCCCAATGGCAGCTGAGGTGTGCATGTGGGCTGGGCTGGCTGCTTCTTCCTGCCCATGCTGGTTACCTGTGGGAGAGTCCTAATGGCAGTCTGTGTGTGTGCAGAGCCTGGGCTCACCTTGTGTATACTTCTGAGAAGGATCAGCTCAATATAAGCAATTTAGAAAGCAAAATTAAAGATAGAAAATATGAAACATAGAGATAGATCTTTTACAAATGGTAAGGAGAGCAAGAGATGGAGTGTGGAAGAGAGGTAGAAGAGGAAGAAGTACAAAGAATGTGTTATATAAATGAACTGACTCCCAATGATGAGTGTAATCATTATGCTGCAAACACATACTAATAAAAATGAAGGGAAAAACCTCTTTTTACTCATATTTGGCAGAGTGCATTTTAAAATTAGTAGGTAAGGGAATATAAAAATTGAATGAATTCAAAAATTCATTCTTTTACAAAATTAAAGCATCCCTACAGTATATAAAAAGATTTCCTTGTTTCATTCAATAGCTATTGTAAGTTGTTTTTATTTTTTATAAATTCAATTCTTAACATTTTAAGATAACTTATCAGTTGACTGAACTATTATAAGAGTTTTTATTTTGGTGAATGAATTAAGAAATCTTTAATAATGCAAATAATTATTTACTAATTTATTTCTAAACTTTATTTCTAATTATTTGATTTTCATATTTATATAATTAATATTTTACTTTTGCAAATGTGCAGAATGATAGAAAAGACAGAAAAAAGAAAATAATTCAAAAGTACCAGCCATTGTAAAGATTTAATAAAATTACCTTCATCTGTTAAAGACCTCAGTGGGCTTGAAGAGGTAGGCAAATTAGGCATTAAGGGAATCTGATTTAGCTTTAAGAAATATAGAATCAATAACACAAATGACAAAACTGTATTGTAGGGCCAAGCTTGGGGTGTGTGTGTGTGTGTGTGTGTGTGTGTGTGTGTGTGTTTAAGAAGAAAAGTAAAGTTTTCATAGCTAAAATAGCAACTTTTCCAATAGAATGAAGTCTTTTGGGTCAATATAAATCTAAATTAGCCTTCTTTAAATAATATGTTGTTTAAGTACTTGTTATTTAAATAACAACTTTTTAAAAAAACTTTAGAGGAACTTAAAGATTAGCAAGTTCAATGTTGTAAACTTACCTACAAAGAAACTTAAGATTTCATAAAGCAAAATGTTTTGATTAAATTATGCACCTCAAGCACTGTGGTTGAAAAAGCAGATGAACAGCATTTTTACAGTCATGAAAAATGACTGCAGTGGGAAGATGACATAGAAAAAGTGAAACATAAATACTTTAATAATAGAAATATTAGTGATAAGTGTCAGACAAGCAGACAGGAATATGTGATATCCAGTGGCCAGATCTTCCCACCTTACTTCTCTTCCTTGATTCACAAAATGCATTCTGAATAACCATTTTATAGGAACAGAGAAGTTAAGAGATACAGTCATTCATGGGCATACTTAATATCAGAATGGAAAATTTATTTTTTCAGTGAACATATCCCCAGTTTTACTTTAAGAGATAAAAACTTAGACAGCATCTGAATGAAATGAGTCCTTGGTAGCTGAAGGAAAACATACATAAATGAAAAATATTCTCAAGAAGACCAAAGTTCAGTGATTACTTAAGGAACATGAGTAAAATGATTTCACTTTTGAAACTATTTGTTCAGATGTATTTATGAGCAAATCTTCTCAGAAATGTTTGTTGAAATAGTCACTGGAGTATATGACTAATATTTTGAGTATTTCTAAGACTTTTGTAAGGAATATAGGAAAGCATTTTTTAAGATTAGACTTCTATCCTAATTTACCAATGGAAACTCACCCAGTAAACATATCATCTAGTTTGGTTGCATTTCAGATTTCTTGCCTGCAAAGAAGGAAGACATTTAGTATCAAGTACTGTACTAGGATTAGGGGAGAAAAAAAATCCCAAGATAGGCCTGGCTCTGTGGGATTTCACACTTTTATTTAGACTAAGAAAGTATGAGGTGATAAGAAAGTGGAACAAACAGTATAGACAAGAGGCTTTCTGGATAGCCAGAGGTGGTAGAGATGTCTTTCTGCAGATGGAGACTGAAGGTGAGATATACATTGGATTGGAGGATGTACTCTCTGGAAAAATTAGTGTGGTAATTATAGCAGCACTGTGGAAGAGATTCCAACTAAAACTTCTTCCAGGGTCAGAGAAAGAGGTTATTAAAGTCACCCAGTGGCAGAACTAAAGTCTACAGGTGACTGGATGAGGCAAAGGAGGTGGCAGAAGATAACTTCAGTGTGAGTCTGGGTGATTAGATGGCTTTACTTGTAGGATTGAAGGTGTCTGAGGGAGAGCTGGTTTGGGAGAAAGATAATACTCATATTTGATTTAAGGCATTTCAAGGTATTGGCAGCAAATCTAACTCAAATGTTCCTCAAGGATTAGGAGTGAAGGACTGGGGGCTAAGCTTTAGGTAAAGGTCGAGTTGGAGAATCACCTGTATGAGTCTGACCACTGGCAGGGAAGGATGTAGGAACCGTAAAGTGACTCACTGAGGAAGAACCACTGATCCTCTCCACTGGGCACTTATTCATCTCCCAGAATGAAATGAGTCCTTGGTAGCTGAAGGAAGCTGACAGCAGCTGACATAATATCCACACAGGACTTGATGCTAATGACAGTGAGTGAGATGATCCATCTCAGAGTCCCATCCCAAATCTAACTCCTGCTTATTGATAGGGTAATATGCATGTTATATATATATATATATATATATATATATATATATATATATATATATATATTTTACATGTAATAACTTGTGATTAAGTTACATATAACTTGTGATTCAGAGCACCATACTTGAGGGGAAATAATCATGTGTGAAGCACGTGTGTTAATTAGGTCCACCTTGAACCTGGGACTGCTCATTTAAGTAGTGAGAGCACATGTCATTGTAGGGAGCTGAAAAAATGGATTTAAAGATAATGTGGATCCCTGAGTTTGTTCTGAGCATGGGCCTGGTCATTTCTCAAGGGAATGACATCTACCCAGCGGTGGTGTGGCACAGAACTGCATGTCTACTGTAGAACTTTAAACTCCCCTAGTGTATTAATATGACTTTGGTACTTGAATATTTTCCCTTTTTTTTTTTCAGTGAGAGGTGTTTACTACTTTCCAATTTGATGCTTCCCTCATTCTACTTCTTTAAATTGTCCCACCTCCTCTTTTACAATTCCCCTCATTCAGAAGAAAAAGTTATATAACACTTGAAAAATTTTCTCTCTCTCCCAATGCAGTGCAATTTTTGTTGTTGCCAATGACACCATACCATTTTATGGACCACAAAGCTTTTCTTATAAATTATTTCATGTTGATAAGCAGGAAAATATCAACTATATCAAATATGATATTTTGAAGGCACAGAGAGGTGGTGTAACTAACCTAAGGCTCCACAGTTAGTCGATGGTAGACCTGGGCTAGAAATTCTGAATTTTATCTAATATTAAGGTGAATGCATTTTATCATATTAAATAGCAATGGTGGAATCAAGGCTAACACTTGAATATAAAATGTGAAGGGGCAAAACTAAGAAAATCTCCAAAACATGTTTCATCATTCTGCCTCCTATTAAAAAATAAAATGGTGTTCTTTATACTAGAACAGATGAGTATATCTTGTTTGAAAGAAATCTGACTGTGCAAAGCGATTCTCCAATCTTACCCACTTTATAGAGGTAATTACTGACATGAGCTTGATATGTATTTCTATCTTTTAAATAGTAGAAGCTAGTATTGTTTTTATTTTATTAGACATGTAATATGTGGTTTAAAAGTAAAAAGAAAAAAATACTACCTAAGTGGAGATAAGTTTGTATTTTATTTTAAAGAGAATAAATCAGAATAAAGCCAATCAAAGCAACCACTGTAAGTGACACAGGACTTCAAAACTACGAAATCAACAATGGTTACCATAATGCCTCTTGTTGTCTTCAAAATAGCTGTGGATACCTTCAGACAAAGTGAAATCAAACAAAACAGAACAGAATAAACCAATAAAAATAAAACAATGAATGCAATAAAGGACTTCAAAACAAGACAATAGTAAATCCAAAATGGCTACCATAATAGATCTTGCTATCTTTTAAATAGCTGCCCATGCTATTGGATATAACAAAATCAAACAAAACAAAACAGAATAAAACCCAACCCAACAAAACAATGAAAATGATACAGAATTTCAAAACAAGATAATAGAGAATTAATAATGGCTACCATCTTCAGAAGGAGATTCCTCACAGATGCCACGCTATCCTCTGAATATAATCAGGCCACTGGCCCTAGACCTGCAAAGTCAGTGAAACACCAAACACCACAAGCATCAAATTGCATTTCATCTGAATAGCTATCATTGCAGCTTGAGTTTCTCCAGATCAGCCGACCACTTATGCGATGGTGGTGGGAGTTGGCTCTTCTAAGTTTCCCAGCCCATGTGCTGGAAGGGGCTGGGGCCTGGCTCTCCCCTCAGTGGCCTATGCATGGTACCTATTTGCACGGAGGGCTTGCTTCTTGATGACTTCTTGTTCTCTTCCCCCACAGTCCACAAATGGTCCTGATTCACAGGAAAAGGCTGAGGTCTGGCTGTCCCCCCAGAAGCCCACACATGGCACTGATTTGCAGGGAGGGCTTGCTTCTAGGTGATGTCTGTTCTCTTCCTTTGCCTAAAGTTTATATTTTATTGTATTTCCCACTAGTTTTTATTCATATTTTATAGTTATATATATTTTACATAATTTAGATTTTAGTGTATATACAGTTGACTGTTCTTTTAAATTACCATTATATCATGAATATTATATGTTAATTTTATTTAAAAATATAATTTTTAAAAATAGCATATTTAACTTGAGGTGGTACCATAATTTAATCATTTACTGTATTATTTTATTTATTTTATGTTAAAGAGAATAAAACAAAACAAAACAGAATAAAAGAAATCAGAACAGAACAATGCAAGTGATACAGAACTTCAAAACAAGACAACAGGAAATCAATAATGGCTACCATAATGTCTCTTGTTTTCTTCAAAACAGTTGTCCATACCATCACACACAATACAATCAAATGAAACAGAACAAAACCAATCAAAGCAAAAGTATGAAAGCATTACAAAACTTCAAAACATGATAACAGGAAATTAAAAATGGTTACTATAATGCCTGTTGCATTATAGTAACCTTATGCAAGGTTACTATAATCAAATAGACTAAGGGAACTTTCAACTTCTATAAAATTTATCCTCTACTCAGTGCAACATCTAAAGCTTAGAGGGATGTCAAAACAGCTGTCCACATCTTCATACTTAATAAAATAAAACAAAAAAAAGAATAAACCCAATAAAAACAAAAGAATGAGAGCATTATAGGACTTCAAAAAAGGACAATAAGAAATCAACAATGGCTACCGTAATGTCCCTTGTTTTTTTTCAAAATAACTGTCCATACCTTCACATATAATAAAATCAAACAATACAAATAGACTAAAATCAATCAAAACAAAAGAATGAAAGCATTTTAGGACTTGAGAATACTACATTACTTTAAATTTCCAAGGTTTTCCTAACTGTAAATTGTTCTGAGGTATTTCATAAGGCAAGAGTGTTTACATGTTCCCTTTATTGACCTTTCAAGTATGTTCATAAGCATAGAGACAAGGTACCATGTCAGTTATTGAATCTCACCATCTGGGCAAGCAGCTAACATCTCCTGAGGCATTTATTCCAAAGGAATCATGAAGGGAACAATCATAGTAAGCATGATCTTTGGCTACTCATTAATGCCATCTGCTTAGTAAGACATGAATGAGCTCACAATTTTGACCTGTGAAAAGTACTTTTAATTACAGTTCTCTTCTTTGTGCTTTTGTTCTTTTGATTCTACCAGCTTGTGGATCTTTTGAACATACTATCCATGGTTTTGAGTAGCCAATGAGCTCTCTGGTTTTGACCTACTTTATACTTTACAGTAGAAAAATGATGATTGAAAAGCAAACATCCCTCTAAGCTTTATATGTTGCACTGAGTAGAGGATAAATTTTATAGAAGTTGAAAGTTCCCTTAATCTACTTGATTAAGAGATATGTCACAATGATTCCAAAAGATTCCAAATATCACAAAAAATAGCAATTATCAACCTAAATAGTAATCAAAGAAATTAACTAATAAGTCAAATAAAATAGGTCTTCAACATCCATGCAACGTGCCAACTCTGAACTGGATGCATCTTTTTCTTTCACTTGGTACAACAGTGCATCAGGGGAGTGCACTAACCCATCACCCTCATTGGATGAGAACAAAGCCTGGAGAGCTAGCAGACCTGAGGAGAAAGTATGGACCCGCCAATAGCTTCGAGGATTCCAGTGTTACCCTCCCAATGTGACTGTCAGAGACAACCACAGGAGACTGCTATGGTTAGAGCGTGGCTTAGACATAGTCCCCCTGAGATGTTTTAGCTTAGGCCAAGAAGGACACAGGCTGTGCTCTCCATAGAGAGAAGCCAGGCCTTGTGAGTGTTGACATTAAATCCAACAGTCTTGTTGAACCCCTGCTTTGTGGCTCACATCCAGCCAAGTCCAGAGGGCTACTTGCTTTTCCCATCTACCAGTGTAAGCAAGGACATACGTTGGCTTGAACAGTTACCGTAGTCTGGGACAAAAGGACAGAAGGGTCTCTGATGTAGGAAAGGCACCACACAAACCTGCTAGCTGTAAAGCTAGGTGGAAAAAATTGTGATTTTCTAAATTCCAAGACTGCGGATCCTTGAAAGAAGCCACTCATTGCAAAACACAGTGGAATTTTTTCCTTGACTATTTTTTTTTTGGTTTTTCTGTTTTTTATTATTTTCTCTTTCCATTATTGAGTTTTTGTGAAGTATGATGTTTTTCTCCCCCAATCTGACTTTTTTCTCTTAGTTTCTCTTTTCTCCTTTACTTTTTTCCCCTTTCAACTTTTTTCTCTTCCTTCTTATATTTCTTTTTTTTTTGTATTTTGCTGTTTTTTCTTTTTCATATTCATTCTTTTCTGCAGCTGTTCTCTAACACAATTTCTTTCTATTCTTCAATCCTCTATTTCACTGTTCTCTCCTCCTTCTCATCTTTCATTGATTTTTAAAATTTTATATTTTTTACTCTCTAGTTCCTCACTCCCTCTTAAGCTTGATAAACCTTTAGAGAGCTAGTTAACTGTACTCTATTACTATTAAATACTGCTCTATTGTTAGTGGAGGTGGTAAAGTTGTTCCATTTAATAGATTTTAACTGTAAGCTAACATTCAGTTTGTCTTAGTGTTTATACTGTAATTACATCTCTTTCTAATGATTAAGAATGGCACATATGGCACATTACTTGTTCATAGGCTATGCCAATATTCACTTTTTGTTTGATGCTACTATTGTTGCTGATTTTGTTAGTATAATCAAGGTGACATAATTGTTGCTATTAACTACTTTTCCCTGGAAGCCAACATCTAGGTTGCTTTTATGTCATTAAGAATATTGCAGCCCATTCCCAGACAACTGAGTACTGGACCAAGTGCAATGCAGCTTCCCCTTCCAAATGAATGGAGGAGTCTTGACTCTCTTGCAACAGAGTCAAAGGTTAATGTTTAGTCATGCCCAGAGCACATCCCTAAAAAGCAGATATAACTGAAGGGGTCTCTGTACATTAGCAACAAAGCTTTTCTCTATAACCAACCCACACCCTTTAGTACAAACAAACAAATGAACATGCAAGCAATATAGAAACATGAGAATACAAGGCAACAAAAAACCCCCCAAAACTCTCAACTACCCCAAAGCTGATCCTTGAATCACTTATAGGGAGCCATCATAGTCAAATTATTCAAATGTCACACAACAGAATTATTCAAAAGGATAACAAAAGAAATGATTAAAACAGATCAATAAAGTACTTGATAAGCTGAAAGATATAACTAAACAGATAATAGACCTACTAAACAAAATGATCAGTGATTCTACAGGAGATGTTAACAAAAGATAGATTGTGGCCCTGAAGCAAGGCCAGCAGATTGCTGTAGGTGCTGGTTTCAAACAGGAGCCTAAAGAGAATTCTTTCTGTGGTCTGTTGGCCATTTCAGAACTTTGGAAATGGAATGGTCAATTCATCAGAAAGAAATAGCAGGTGAGTATGGTGGGCCTGCAAGGGAGAGACCCTGGCACCTTGGGACCTGCACCATGTGGTTGGTTTGGGGTGCCACGAGAACAAGGAGCTCCTCCCCTCTCTTGGGGGCGGCTCTGAGTGTGGCAGACTTTCGGCAGCCCGAAGGAGAGAGACCCTGGCACAATGGGACCTGCACCGTGTGCTTGAGTCGGGGTGCTGGGAGAACAGGGAACTCCTCCCCTCTTTGGGGGGTGGCTGTGAGCCTGCCAGCATGCAGGCTGAGAATCAAACATCTCATGTCATCCTGTCCCCCGTCCCATGTCTCCCCCCCTTAGCAAGTAGGAGCCAGTTAACTACACATCTTGTGAAAAGATTGGCTGTGTTATTTAGTATGAGCTCCCCCTATGCAAAGATTTGGACAACCATTTTAAACAAAACAAGAGACAATATGACAGATAGTGAAGATCTCTGGTTGTCTAGATTTGAAATTTATGTTTTCTTATGTTCCATTCTGTTCTGTCTTGTTGTGCTTAATTTTACCCTCTTTAAAATAAAATTTAAAAAAATAGTTGCCAAAGTCACAAAATCAAAGCACAAAAAGTAGCTAGACACTCAGACATTGACAGTGCAAATCCTTCTGTTCAATGATCTAACAGAAATTTAGTAGTATGGTCATCTATATTACACACTATACATACCATTATATCCTTTAGAGCACTTTCCTTCCCTTTCACTTTTACAATATCTATTATACTTTTTGGATCTCATTACTCTGTCAGTTTTTGTTATTTTTTACACTAGGGAGACAGTGTGATATTTACTAATGTGAGTCTTATTTATTTCACTTATGATGATGGTCTCAAGTTGCTTCCATTTACCTATAAAGGCCTCAAGATTATCCTT
The DNA here is from genome assembly GCA_004027295.1 of Dolichotis patagonum. Lineage (NCBI taxonomy): Eukaryota > Metazoa > Chordata > Mammalia > Rodentia > Caviidae > Dolichotis > Dolichotis patagonum. Next base: position 109,925 of record PVJX010001641.1, read on the forward strand.
TTTTATAGCTGAGTAGTATTCCATTGTGTAAAAATACCACATATTTTTCATCCACTCTGCAGTTGGTGGGCATTTTGGTTGTTTCCAAGATTTAGCTATCACAAATTGTGCTGTTGTGAACATAGGTGCACATATATCACTGTGACATGACCTTTTCAATTTTTCTGGGAAAATACTCAGGAGGGGAATAGCTGGGTTGAATGGAGCTTCCAATCCTAGTTTTCTGAGGAATCCCATACTGATTTCCACAGTGGTTGCACCAGTCTACACTCCCAACAACAGTGGAGAAGTGTTCTTTTTTCCCCACATCCTTGCCAACATTTGTTATCAGTTGTTTTCTTCATGGTAGCCATTCTTTCTGGGGTGAGATGAAATCTCAATGCTGTTTTAATTTGCATTTCTCAAATGACCAGTGATGGTGAACATTTTTTCATATATTTATTTGCCATTTGTATATCTTCATCTGAGAACTGTATGTTCATCTCAGATGCCCATTTTTGGAGAGGGTCTTTGAATTTGGGGTGCTTGATGTTTTTGATTCATTATATGTTCTATATATAAATCCTTTTTCTGAGAGACAGCTGGCTAAAATTCCTTACCATTTTGTGGGTTTTCTTTTCACTTTGTTGATGATTTCTTTTGAAGTGCAGAAACTGTTTAGTAATATGAGATCCCAGTTGTTGATTCTTTGTGCAGTTTGCATTTTATTCATGAATTCTCTGCCTACCCCTATGTCTCTAAGATTTCTACCTACCTTGTCCTCCAGTAGATTTAGTGTTTCTTTTTTAATATTTAGATCCTTGATCCATTTTCACTTTAGTTTAGTGTGTGGTGATTGGCTTGGATCTAGTTTCAGTCTTTGGCATGTGGAAAGCCAATTTTTCCAACACTGTTTATTAAAGAGGCTATCTTTTTTCCAGTGAACATGTTTAGCCCCTTTGTCAAATGTAAAGTGGCTGAGTGTCTTTGTAGTAGTGTTTGTATCTTTTAATCTGTTCCATTGATCCTCAGGTCTATTTCTTTGCCAGTACCATGCAGATTTTATTACTGTGGCTTTATAGCATAATTTCAAGTCAGGAATTGAGATTCCTCCTGTCTTGCCTTTGTTACCCAGAATCACCTTTGCTATTCTAGGTTTCTTCTGTTTCCAGATGAATTTTAGGAATATTTTCTTTAGATCTGTAAGGTATGTTAATGGTATTTTGATTGGGATTGCATTGAATCTGTATAACAGTTTTGGGAGTATGGCCATTTTCACAGTGTTGGTTCTTCCTAACCAAGAGCAAGGAATATCCTTCCATTTTCTAATATTTGCTTCAATCTCCTTTTTTAGAGTAGTATAATTTTCAGCATGTAGATCTTTTACATTCTTGGTTAGGTTTATTCCTAAGTATCTCATTTTTTTTAGATGCTATTGTGAAAGGTGATATAGGAAATTAAAAATTAATGAAAAGTATGGATAGCAGTAGCTAGATCTGGTGTCACATGTGTGTAATCTCAGCATTTGGGAAGTTGAGGCAGTTTGGCCATGAGTTTGAGGCCAGCCTGGTACATATAGTGAGTTCAAGGTCAGTCTAAACTACATGGTGAGACCCTGTCTCAAAAAAAAGAGTGTGGGCAGTAAAGTTGACCAATATGAGAACAGTGTCAGAACTAAAAGGACTGTGACTGCTGATTGATAATTAAAGGTATCTTTAATACTAAGACAATATAAAATATAGAGCCTACAGCTGCTGGATGATGTAAAGAAGATTAACCTAAGATTAATTGCAATTAGTGAAAAACTAGAAGACAAACAAAGAGTGTAAAATAACCTGTTTACTGAAATAGTACCAGAAAACCTTCCAGATAAAGGAAAAAATTTAACATGCAGATAAGTGAGGCATATAGGACCTCAAATAACCATGATCAGAAAAGAACCTCTCCACAACACATCATATCCAAGATCCCAGATGTCCAAAAGAACACAATTTTAAAAGCTGTTAGGGAAAAGCAAGAAATAACTTATAAAAGGAATCTTGTTAGAATTAGAGCAGAGTTTTCAACACATGTCAGGAGAGTATGGAGTAAACTGTTTTAAGCCTTAAAAGAAACAATGTGTAACCTAGATTGATATGTCTTGAAAAACTGTCTTTTAAAATTTATAAAGAAATAAAACATTATCATGATAAAGAGCACTTAAAGAAATTCATGACCATCAAACCAACCCTCCAAAAAATATCTCAATAATATCCTAGAGAGGGGCCAGGGATTTAGCTCAATGGCACAAGAGCCTGCCTGGCAAGTGCAAGCTTGTGAGTTTGAATCCTGGTACTAAAAAAAAAAAATCCTAGGAGACATATTGAAGCTAACAATGGTAAAATGTCTAATAGTATGAATACACCAAGTAGGGTGAACATTTAAGCAAGAAAACAAAAGGGAATCAGCAGGAGGAAAATAATATAATGATAGGAATAAGTCAGTACCAATCAGGGAAAAGACATAGGTTGGCAGAATGGATCAAGAAAAAAATTTAACAGTATGAAGTATACAAGAGAAACATTAAGCTCCCTCAAAACTTCATGGACTGAAAATCAAAGGATAGAATACAACATTGCATGCAAATGGAAATGAATAAAAGCAGGTGTAGTTATCTTATTTTCAGCAAAAGTGAAATTCAAGTCAAAATTGAGGGAAAGGATATATACTGATTAAGGAAACAAAGAGATAACAATTATTGACTTACATGGGCTGGACAATGGAGTACTCAACTTCATAAAAAAGTGCTGCTGGACATAAAAAAGGAAGTAAAAATAAACACAATTATAGTGGGTGACATCAATACCTCACTTCTATAAATAGACATCAAATAGATAAAAAATCAACAATGAAATATCAGAGTTGAAGAAAACCTTTGAAAAATGAATTTAACGAATATGTATAGAGTATAAAACAACAATAGAGCCAGGGATTTAGCTCAGTGGTGTAAGTGTCTGCCTGTCAAACACTAGGCTTTGAGTTTGATCCCCAATGCCAAAAGCAAACAAACAAACAAACAAACAAAAACAATATACAACAACAACAGAATATACATTCTTCTCAGCAGTACAGGGAATTTTCTCCAAAACAGACCATATACTAGCCAATAAGGGATATGTAAGTAAATGCTAAAAAATTAAAAATATGCCATCACATTATCAGATCAGTGAACAATGAAAGAAATCAATGGCACATGTAAAAACAAAACTTATAGTAACACAAGGAATTTAAATAATTCACTTGAGTGATGGGTTATGGAACAAGTAAAGGAAGAAATAAGACAGTTTCTAGACTAAACAGTAATTCCAGTATAACATACCAGAACTTATAGGACACAGTGAAAGCTATCCTAGGAGAGAAGCTTATAGTTGTGAAGGTACACATCATAAAAACAGAGCAAACCCAAATAAATAACCTAACAAGGCCTTAGAGAAACAAAGTGTTAGAAAAACAAAGAATAATGTAAACCTAAACTAGTATAAGGGAGGAAATTATGAAGTTTAGAGCATAAATCAGTGAAATGGAGACTAAAAAAACCAATACAGAGAATCAATGAGTTAAAGAGCTAGGGCTTCAAAAGAATAAAGTAAATAGAAGAAACCTTACTGAGGTCCCCCTCCACAAAAGACTCAAATCAATACAGTTAGAAATGAAAGGGGTGAAATTACAATACATACCGCCAAAATTCAAAAACTACCCTATAAACCAGTACATCAGTAGACTGGTGAATTCAGAAGAAATAGTTGGATTCCTAGATACAAATGAATTACAAAAACTAAACAGAGGAAATATAAAAGCCTTGAATAAAAAAGTAGCAAGTAATAAAACTGAAGCAATAATAAAAACCTACCAAGAAAAGCACAGATTTGAACTGATTCACAGCTGAATTCTACAAGATCTTCAGGGACAATCTAACATCAATACTCCTTAGACTCTTTAATGAAATTGAAAGGAAAGAGTATTTCCAAAGCTACCATTACACCAATTCCCATCCAATCAAAAAAGAGAATGATAAGCCAACCTCTTTGATGAATATGGATGCAAAAATCTTAAGCTAGATACTGGCAAACAAAATGCAACAAATCATCAAAAAGATCATACATTGTGACCAAGTAGGCTTTGTTTCAAGGATGCAAGGATGATTCAAAATACACAAATCAAGAAATGTGGCATATCACATAAACAGAAGCAAGGATTAAACTCACATGATCATCTCAATAGACACTGATAAAACTTCTGACAAAACCGAGTATCCATTCATAATAAAGACATTGAAGAAAAGCAGTATAGAAAGATTTTATTGAAATCTGATAAAACCTATTTATTACAAGTCTATTGTTAGCATCACACAAATGGGAGACCCTAAAAGCTTTTCCTCTGAAATCAGGAACAAAACAAAGGTGTCTATTATTACCACTCTTTCCATTATAGTACTTGAAATATTAGCATCCACAATCTGGCAAGAAAAAGAAATAAAAGATATATATATATATATATATATATATATATATATATATATGAAAAGAAGACATATTATCATTATTTGCAAATAGCATGATCCCTTACACAGAAGACCCCCAAATGTCACAAAAGATTCCTAGAATCAGTAACCAAATTTAGAAGTGCAACTGGATACTAAATCATCACAAAAAAATCAATAATATTCCTCTACACCAATAACGAACTCACTGAGAAAGAAATTAGAATGAAAATTGCCATCCACAATGGTACCAAGAAAAATTAAATTATTAGCAATTAACTAATCAAGGAAGTGAAAACTATAGTACTCTGAAAAAAGAAATTGAAGAGAACATCAGAAAATGGAAAGATATCTACTGTTTTTTCATAGACAGAACAAATATAGTAAAAATGGTCATACTTCCAAAACTGATATGTAGATTTAATACAATCTCAAGAAAAATACCAATAGCATTCTTCACAAAACTGTACAAAACAATCTTAAAATTCATATAGAACCAGAAGAGACTCAGAATACCAGAAAGAATCTTGGTTAACAAGAATGAAACAGAAGGCATTACAATTCTGGATTTGATTTTATATTACAAAGCTACCATGATAAAAAAGCATGATATTGGCACCAAAACATATATGTGGATCAATGGAATAGACTAGAGATGCAGAAAAACTACAGGCAAATCAAGCTATTTGATCTTTGACAAAGGGCGGAAAGACAGATTCCTTAGTAAATGGAGCCGTGAAAATTGTCTATCCATATGCAAAAGATTGAATCTAGACCCATATCTCTCATTGTATACTAAACTAAATAAAAGGGAGAAAATATCTAAATGTTAAAACAGAAATACTTAATCTTCAGGAAGTAAAATAGGTAAAACTGTTGGAGTCTTGAAGTAGGTAGATAAGTAAAACTCTTGAAGTGTGGGCAAGGATTTTTTGAAAAGAATCTTAGTTGTACAAGAAATAATGCTAAGTAAGAATCAAGAAGTGACATTACATCAAATTAAAAATCTTCTGCACAGCAAAAGAACCTAAAGAATGAAGAGACAACCTACAGAACGGGAAAAAAATTTTGCCAGCTATTTCTCAGACAGACAGCTACTATCCAGAATATGTAAAGAACTCAAAAAAGAAATTAGACCTCCCCAAATCAAAGACCCAATCAAAAATTGGCAACTAAAATTAATAGATATTTTTCAGAAGAAGATGTATGAGTGAATAATCAATACATGAAAAAATGGTTAACATATCTTGCCATTCTAGAAATGCAAATTGAAACAATACTGAGATTCCATCTCACTCCAGGAAGAATGACTGTTATCAAGGAGTCAAATAAATTTTGGTGAGGCTGTGGGGAAAAAGAGCCCTTCTACATGGTTTGTAGGGATATAAACTGGTACAACCATTATGGAAATTAATATGCAAATTCTAAAAAAATTAAAGCTAGAAATTCTATTTGACCCAGGTGTTTTTCTTCTGGGTATGTTCCTAAAAGAGTTAAAGATTTATTACAATGATACACATATACTCATGTTTCTAGTAGTACAATTCAGAACAGCTAACTCTTAAAGGCCACCTATATGTCCACCAACAGATGAATGGGAAAAGAAAATGTGGTATTTCCACATAATAGAGTAGTCCTCTGCCACAAAGAATACTAAACAAGAGCTATTTATAGGAATTTTTTGATATCACAATGTTAAGTTAAATAAATCAGACATGAAATCTTAAATATCACATGGTTTCTCCTATATGAAAAATACAAAATATAAGTAAATAGCAAAATATAATACAGATAATAGGAAGTAGAGAGATTTTTCTCAAATGAGAAGGTGTTCAAGAGATGAGGGAAGGATAGAGAGGAGAGGGGAATGATATGAAAGAAGAATTAATAAAGATGTGTTATGTACATGTGCCAAGATCCCATAAAGAGTCTAATCATTATGTACTGCAAACATGAACTAATTGGAAGTAAATAAATTCTACTTTGAAACAAAATTTTAAATTGTAATATCCAATTTTGTAAATAACAGAGAAATATTTGTTTATAGGAAGCTTAATGACCAATGAAAAAGTGTATTGACTCCATTTGGTCAGTTTGGAAATAAATATTAAACATGCATTAAAATCTCTCTTCTCTTTGAGCCAGTATTTATACTTAGAAGAATGCATACTAAAGAAATAATTTTGTAGCCCCCTCCCTGCACACACTCCAGCAGCCATCATGGAGGCTCCCTGCAGGTAACCAACTCAGGTTAGAGAGGCTGTGGCCAGCCCCACTGCTGTGTGCACTCCATCAGCCATCCAGGAGCCAGCGCAGGTGGGGGAAAGCAGCAGCCAGCCCTCCAACAGTGCATTCAATGGCCACCATCTGATACCTGTATCCAGCATTGGCCAGGAGAACCAGTCTTGCTGCTGAGAAATTGTAGCCAATTCAGGAAGTGCCTAGGACTCCCACTACTATCTTGTCCAGAAGAACCCAGAATATGCCAAAATGAAGAAGCAAAAGGCAGTCTCTGGCATCTAACTCAAGCAGAGCAAGTCCAGGAGATGTAAAAACAGAAGAGATCAGGAGTCGCATACCTGAAGTTTCTGAAGTTATGGCAACTGAAGTAAAGAAATAACTTCATGAGTCTATTAAAGAAATTAGAACAGAAATACTATCTCAGGGAAAAGAAGAAATGACAAGCATAATAAAGGAATTGCTAAGCATCTCTAAAGAAGACATAGATAAAAAATAGAGGAGCATAGGAAAATGAGGGAAATCTTGAATGAACAATATAAAAAAGATTTAGAATACAAGAAACAGATTCAAAGAGATATCCAGGAAATTAAAAACTCCACTAAAAGCTGACAAAACTGCTCAAAAGGAACTGAAGATAGACTTTCAAACCTTGAAGACAGGCTTGCAGTTTGGGATTGCCAGAGGAAAGAACTCTTAAAAATAAAAAGGAACCAGGAAGTAACTATTTAACAACTGCAAGACAATGCAAAGAAACATAACTTAAGAATAATAGGTGTCAAGTTTTTGCACTTCAAAAGAAATCACCATCAAAGTGAAAAGAAAACCCACAGAATGGTAAAGAATTTTAGCCAGCTGTCTTTCAGACAAAGGACTTACATATAGAACATATAATTAATCGAAAACATCAAACCCCCAAATTCAAAGACCCCGTCCAAAAACAGGCATCTGAGATGAACACACAGTTCTCAGATGAAGAAATAAAAATGGAAAATAAATACATAAAGAAATATTCACCATCACTGGTCATTCAAGAAATGCAAATTAAAACAACATTGAGGATCCATCTAACTTTAGAAAGAATGTCTACCATCAAGAAGTCAACAGATAACAAATGCTGGTGTGGCTGTAGGGAAAAAGGAACACTGCTCCACTGTTGGTAGGAATGTGGACTGGTGTGGCCACTGTGGAAATCAGTATGGAGATTCCTCAAAAATCTAGGATTGGAAGTCCAATTCAATCCAACTATTCCCTTTCTGGGTATTTCCCCAGAAAAATTGAAAAGGTCATATCACAGTGGTATATATGCACCCATGCTTATAGCAACACAATTTGAAAAACTAAATCTTGGAAACAACCAAAATGCCCATTGACTATAGAATGGGTAAAAAAATGTATAGTATTTTTATACAATGGAATATTACTCAGATATGAAAAGGATAATCTTGAGGCTTTTATGGGTAAAATGGAGGCAAATTGAGACAACACTCACAAGTGAAATAAATCTGACTCACATTTGTTAATATCATATTGTCTTCCTACTGTAAAAAATAAATAATAATAATAGAAAACTGAAAAAGTAGTAAGATCCAAAATGTACAATAGGTATTGTACCAATGAAAGGGAAAGAAAGCAAACAAAAGGAAAGAACAACTGGGATAGAGGAAAGGAGAAATGAAAGAAAGGAAAAGATTATATGTATGTAGGTATGCACATATAACTGTATGTATGCATATGTGTGCAAGATAGATAACTATACTACTAATTCTCAGTTCATCAAAAAGAACAGTTCATGCTATCATTGTTTGATTGTTTGATCATTTTTTAAGCTTGGATCTTGTAATCTGAACAACTATTTCTAAGATAACAATATGCAATGAATTAACGAGTGTCAATTTCTTTCTTTTTTTGAAATTTTGTATTATTTCTATCCTTTTTTCTGTTTTGCTTTTTTTACTTTAAAGAGAATAAAACAAAAGAGGGCAGAACAAACCAGATCAGAACAGAACAACATAAGCAAAACAGCACTTTTACAATAAGGCAACCAGACATTAACAGTAACTATCAAAATATTGCTTTCTCTGCTATAGTTGAGCATAGTTTCAAATACAATATAACAAACATAACAAAATAGTATAAAACCATTCAAAAGAATGAAAGAATTACAGGACATTCTGAACCGAATAACAGAGAATGATCAATGGCTACTATAATATCTCATTTTCAATAAAAAATTTGTTTATACTATCACATATATTAAAATCCCAATAAGACACAACATGATAGAACCGATGGTAATAGCAGAGTAGAAGCATGGTAGGACTTCTAAGCAAGATGATATTAAATCAGCAATGGCTGCCATAATGCTTTGTTTTCTTTTTTTTTCTTTTTTAAAAATTTTTTTATTTTAAAGAGAATAAAACCAAAGAGGGCAGAACAAAGCAGATCAGAACAGGACAACATAGGCAACACAGTACTTTACAGTAAGACAACTGGACATTAACAGTAGCTATCACAGTATCTCTTTCTGTGCTATAGTTGAGCATAGTTTCAAATACAATAATATCAAACATAACAAAATAGTATAAAACCATTCAAAGAGTGACAGAATTACAGGGCATTCTGAACCGAATAACAGAAAATGATCAATGGGTACTATAATATCTCATTTTTGATAAAAAAATTTTGTTTAAACTATCACACATATTCAAATCCCAATAAGAAACAATGTGATAGATAGAACCAATGGCAGTAGAAGAATAGAAGCATGGTAGGACTTCTAAGAAGGACGATATTAAATCAGCAATAGCTGTCATAATGTTTTGTTACTTCTGTAAATATCCTCTTGATATCATTTGGGCTGTCCCCTTCTTTTTCATTTATCCCTATAAATCTTATGTTATTTTTCTTTGCATCATCTTGCAGGTGTTGAATTGTTATTTCCTGATTCTTTGTTATTTTTAAAAGATCTTTCCTTTCCTGTTCACTGGCTGCAATCTTATCTTTGAGGTCTGAAATTCTGTCTTCACTTTCATTGAGGCGGTTTTGGCAGCTTTCAATAGCATTTTTGATTTCCTATATATCTCTTTGAATCTGCTTAATGTATTCTGTTTGTTTCTTATATTGTTCATTCAGGGATTCTATCTGTTTGCTTTGTTCCTCTAATTTTTTAGCTGTGTCTTCACTAGATGCGTTCACTATTTCTTTCACTACTTTTATCAATTCTTCTTTTACCTGGGCAAGTATTTCTGATTTGAATTTCTCCATAGCTTCCCCTAGTTGCATCTTTATTTCATTTGATATCATTTCAGACATTTCAGGTGTATGGCTTCTTTTTTCTTCTATGTACATGGCTCCTAAGCTTTCTTGGGGTGGGCTGGAGCTTTAAGCCTGCCTTTTGGTCTTTCCTTTTGTCATTTTTCTATATTTCCTTGCTTTGAGTGGTGTTCCAAAGCTTCCTCTGAATGTGTGGCGAATTACCTCTTGCACCTTCAGTTCCTGGAGCAGTGCTGGCTCCCCCACAGGCTCTTGGCTCCCTACATTGAAAGGTGGAAGCTGGGCCTCGTAAACTGGGCCCTGCAGAACCTTGGGCCACAGTCCCGTGTCCTAGGGGGTGAGTATGATATCAACTGCCGGGAGTGCTGGTTTTAAGCTCTCCCCAGGCCAACCCACAATGGGCCATCAGGCCGCCAGGTTGGCCTCTGCCTCCCGAACTGAGAGAAGGCCGCTGGGCGTGGTGCACTAAGGCTTTGGAGCTTCCTGGACTCGGTCCAGTGTATCAAGTAGCTAGCCCAAAGCTTAATTGCCTGGAGCACAGGTCGCCAGCTCTCCAGGAGCCTGCCTTGGAGCAGCAGGACTCACCTCGCAGGGTCCTAACTTCCCTCTGCAGGCTCTTGGCTCCCTAAATTGTAAGGCATGGTGGGCATGGTGGACTGGAGCCCGGGGAACCTCAGGCCGCTGTCCTGTGTCCTAGAGGTCGGGTATGATCTACTGGGCCATCAGTCCCCTGGCTTGGCCTCTGCCTCCCAAAGTGAGAGAATGTTTTGTTTTCTTCAAAGCAGCTATTCATACCATCACACATAATAAAGTCAAACTGTTTTGCTTTTTTAAAATAAAAATTTAAGAAGAGAATAATAGGTGTCAATGAAAAAGCAAGAGTCAACACAAATGACATTAAAAGTCTATTTACAGAAGTAATCGCAGAAAATTCCTAAGCATGGGGAAAGGATGTAACATTCAGATACGTGAGGAATATAGAACTACTAGCCATAACCAAAATAAATCTACACCCAGACATAATCATCAAGATACCAGAAATTCAACACAAGAACAGAATATTAAAAGCTTTTAGAGAAAAGAAACAGATCACCTACAAAGGAAAGCCCTCCAGAATCATGACAGACTTCTCAACACAAACCAAGTCAAAAAGAGGCTGCAATGAGGTATTGCAGGTCCTGAAAGAAAACAACTTCCAACCCAGCTTGATTTACCCTGCAAAAGTTTCTTTAAAAATTAATGGAGAAATAAGATACTTCCATGACAATGAACAACTGAAGGAAATCAAACCAACCCTACAAAGAATACTGAAGGACATTCTAGAGAGAGATAAAAATGACCAAGATTTCAGGAACAGTGGCAGAGGAGGATCACCAACTGGGGCAGACAGTTGAATGGAGAGGAAAAGTAGGGAACCAATGGCAAGAAAATAGCATAGCAGCGATAAGCCAGTGCATGTTGGCCATAACCATGAATGTAGATTGCCACAATTCATCAGTGAAAAGATATATAAGCAGAGTGGATCAGGAGATAAGATCTATCAATATGCTTTATACAAGAAACATATTTAACTTGAAAGAAAATTCATGGAATGACAGTCAAAGGGGAGAGAACAATGCTCTATGTTACAGGGAGCCAGGAAAAAGTAGAGGTGCTTGCCTGTCAACTGTAGAATGGATAAGAAAGATATGGCACTTTTATACAGTGGAAAGCTACTCAGTTATAAAGAAAGATAACCTTAAGCGTTTTGTAGGTAAATGGGTACAACTTGAGATCATGCTCATGGATGAAATGATAGAATCATACAGGTGAATGTTGTGTCGTCTCACTAGTATAAAATCTAAGGAGTTAGTGAGGTCCAAAATGCATAATAGGTATTGTGAAAGTGAAAGGGGAGGAAATGTCTAAAAAGGGAAGGCAGTGGCTGTTGTTAATCTATTACCATATTTTGAAACCCTGCATTGTTTTTATTGTTCTGTTTAGTTTGGTTTTATTCTGTTGTATCTTGTTTGACTTTATTATATTTGATGGCATGGACAGCTATTTCAAGATGATAAAATATATTATGGTATCCATTATTGATTTCCTATTATCTTGTTTTGAAGCTCTGTATTGCTTTCATTGTTTTGCTTTGATTGAGTTTATTCTATTTTGTTTTGTTTGATTATATTATGTCTGATGGTATAGGCAGCTACTTTGAAGATAACAAGAGGCATTATGGTAGCCACTGTGGTTTTTACATTCATCTTGTTCTGAAGTCCTGTATTGCTTTCATTGCTTTGTTTTGATTAGTTTTATTCTTTTCTATTTTGTTTGATTTTATTATGTCTGATGGTATGGACAGTTATTTTGAAGATAACAAGAGGCATTATGGTAGCCATTATTGATTTCTTTTATCTTGTTTTGAAGTCCTGTACCATGTTCATTTGTTTTGCTTGACTCTATTCTGTTTTATTTCATCTGGTTTTATTCTCTTCAAAATAAAAAAAAATAATTTGTTAGGATTCTGGTAAAGATTAATCACAAAGACATTAGCACCTGCTAGTGCTAATGCTTACGCTTTCTGGGAGAGAGGAAAATATATTGTGTCCTCTTGCTCTGTAAAACACAGAATCTGTGTCACACCTCTGTTTCATAAATTAGGTGAGTATAGTAATCCACATCATGGCTGTAAAAAAAGAACGCTTTTGGGAAGTATGTTTCATAAAGCCAATTCAGCCAGTGAAATGTGAAAAAGGACTTTATTTCCCCTATTACTGAAAAATGTGGACTTTAGGCCAAGTTGGATCCAGAGACTCAGGAGCCACAGATTTTCTTGGGTCTTTGCAATTTCCAGCTGTTCTCTTCTTTAGTGACTTCACTCACTAATTGTAATTAACATAGCCTTAATCATATTGAATGAGCAGGACAAGATAGTATTAAAAGGTAATTAAGTGGCTTATAATTTTGAAGACTGCAATAGAGTCAGATACAAACAACACCCAGAATATCTGAGCCCTAATCCCACCGTTCTCATGGCTACTTACACTGAGCATTGTATGCTTAGGAATGTGGTCACTTATATTTCTGAAAATGACATGATATTATTACCGCTACCACCCTTGATAGAATGGATTCTCTCATCCTTGTTTCTAATGAAAGTCTGAAACCTTTAATTTAAAAAAGAAAAAAAAAATTAATTCACCTGGGCATACAAGTGCATGCCTGTAATCCTGGCTATTCTAGAGGCTAAGGCAGGACAATTGCTTGAGCTCAGAAGCTGGAGACCAGCTCCAGCAGCACAGTGAGACTGCCTTTTAATGAAGCAAGCAGATAAGGAACACAAACAGAAAAACAAACAGGAATATATTCTATAAGCCTAACTAGTAACAATAAAGACTTCCCATGTCTTAAGTAAAAGAAAAGATGTTGAAACAATAAATTTCATATTATATATATTTCACCACAATAAAAACATAAGAAAATTTAGTAAATCACCTGTCTAAAACCAAAGCAAAATCTGCAGTGAACATATTTGATCATCCGTATCAAGTTTATGTGACTACAGAGTAGGCAGAAAAAGCTAACATGTGGAATTTCCTACTTCAGAAGATATGGTCGCTAAGAGCACTGAAATTTCATGTTACCTGGATCAGGTGAGAAATGATATGTGGGAGCTGATCTCATTCTCTAAGGTAAGGGATAATGCAAACATGATGGAGTTCAGATCATAGCTATGCAAAAAGAATGGCAAATACCCACTACAGTCCACTTTGTTGGTGACCCAGCACAAACACACCACCTTTTATATAGTTTTTATGCATATCTGAAACTAGTCACTTTCGCCTACCATGATGTACTGATTCCTTATGCAGCTTAAAATACTCTTTTCTCCTCTCCACAAGGAGTGATTCTACCTTCTTGGAAGTTAGGGCATCTACTAGTACAAAGTCCAAGATTGCCAGTCTTTAAAATATTAGCCAACATTGTTGGCAATTTCTTGGGATTGTCTCTGTGAAAACAGTTCTGTTTAGTAAGGACTAATCATACTAGCTAGAACAATTTTCATCTGTTTTTGTTGGTGGGTATGTTGACCCATTGTCTGAACAACTCAAAATTTAAAAATGTCAGCTTTACCTTCCAACTCAGGAGAAAGATTGGTGAATGCAGTGACAGAGGCCTTTAACTCTTGTCTATTAATATTAAGATCAGTAAACCAGAAGAGCCCACAGCTGAAAAGGTGGGAAGAGTCATTAAATATTATCTCAAGAAATATTGCTTCATTTCACTACTCAGGACTGGGGCATAGGTATTTATCTACAGGACAACTAATATCAAATATTTAGTCACTTTTCAACATAGATGGGATACTTCTAGACTAAATCCCAAATTTACAGTGTATTGGCTGACGCTATAATTTAGTATTCAGAATAAGGCCAGATCTTTCTGGGGTAGGGCAAATGGCAAAATAGTGAGTCTCATGTGCATTTATGTGTTATCTTTAATTTGTTTGTGGTTTTTGCTGTAAAGAGTTCCCGATAAGAACAATATTATGAGATATATAGAGATAGTGACTAAAACATAAGATTAGACTAAAAATGTTTAGAGGCATGGTATATGGAGTAAGAGATTATAGATCTAAAACACATCATCATTCCAATGAATACATCGGTGCATCCTTTGTGAAGAAAAGTATCCAATGGAATTAAAATACTGTTAGGATTAAGACTGCCTGGTCCTCCTGAGAGTATGGAATGCTTTGGTATTAAAAGTTGTTTCTTGCTCCACAGAGCAGGTACTTGCCAGGTCTCTTTAAGCAATTGCCAGCTAATCCTGGTTAGTATGAATTTATTTTGAGTCTGTGCAAAATTTTCCTCTCTGCCACATTGTGACACTGCTCCTGGGCTTATTCAGCAAACACTTGGGAGACAGAAAGTGGTTCATCTTGTCCACTGGCTTAGTGGAGTCTTTTGGTGAGCATTCATGCAAGTCAGAGATGGTCTTACAGTCTGGGTCCATTCATAGAGTTGCATCCTTTCTTTAAGCCTTACTCCAATTCTCCAATCTTATTCCTTCTAAATATTTCAACCTATGACCAAACCATTAGCATGTTTCAATGAATCTGCATAGATCTAAACTTAAGCTATCCCAATTTACAAGCAAATTGGACAAAGAAATCTGCTTCTACTCACAGAGATTTCTCTTTTTAATTAATGGGTGTGAAACATTTCAGCAAATCTTTTAGCTGATGTTAGAATATCCTGCAGTACCTTCTCTTAATCAGGCTCAAGAGTTTTCTTTGTGGTCAATTATTCATGAACCACTTGCCTGAAGTCAAAAGTGTGGCTCGAGGATGGGTGGCATTGGGTGAGAAGTAGGCATTCTGGAAGCATGAACCATTTGATCATGAAACTTTTGCTTTCAGAATGTGCTTTGACCTGTAGAAAGACACTTTCTTTGAAAATAATATTCAATAGGCCATACTAAATTAATGGTGAGGCAAATGAGACATCCCACTTACAATAGTCAGCTGGTGTCCTATGATTTGATCATTAGTCTTTCTCAGAGTTCAGTAGCAAGGTGTTTCTCAGGAGGAGAATAATTACTTGCTGAAAAGGGCGTGGCTTTTATCCAAGCCATGGAGCCTCTGTGTGATTCTTGTATTGTGACTTGCCCTGGTTCTATTTAACATCCTTATTTGCTTCATTTGATATTTTAAGTACAATTCGTTCATAGGAGTCTGAAAGGTCAAATAACATTGCTGCCTGAACCAGGGTTCATACCAGATAGCCCTCGTGGAGTAGGGAGAGCAGAATTCAAGTGAGCAGCAGCCTTTCAGGTCAGCCAGAGGAGCCAGCACATAGATAGAAATGTTGCCTCCCCAATCCAAAGAGCTTCATACAGTTTTTGGATTGTTTTTCAGAGAGAGGAAGTGCAAGGTGAGAAACTTTAATTCCATTTTGGAGATGCTAGCCAGGTGTGGTAGCACGCTCCTGTAACCCCAGCACTAGGGAGGCTGAGGCAGGAGAATTGTTTGCAAGTTTGAGACCAGCCTTGGCTACAAAGTGAGCCCAAAGCCAGCCTGCACTGCATAGTGAGACCTTGTCTCAAAAAAAAAAAAACATTTTGGAGATTCTACCACAACTCGTCCAAGTTCACTGAACCCCCCAAAAGTGAAATTGTATTTTCAGATATTATCTTGCAATATTTTCCTCCTTCTTAAATATGTGGTTTCACCAAGGGATCTAGAATTATGTTATTCTTTTTATCCTATAGGGAATCAATGCAATATGATGGATGAGATCAGTAATGGAGTGTGTTTTAAAAGGATCCATGAACTAAATTTTAGTAAGGAGCCAGGAAATTGACATAACTGAGAAAGATGAATATGTGTAGCTATACTATTGGGAGAAAGCAGAGATTTTGGTGTCTAAATAGAGATAGAAAAAGCACTTGGCTGCTTAATATCTATGTATCAGTTATAGGGAAATATGTTGATTTGCTCCAAGTCCAATTGGAGATGCTCTCTGAGTAGGCTTATGATAATCTATTGATATTCTGTAAGATCTATCTGCTTGCTACCTTGATTAAAAAGGTAAGGTGAGTGGGGATGAAAGAGTATCACCTCTGCATCTTTTAAGTCTTTGATGATGGAACTAACAGAGATCTCATTTGTCTATTGCTATCATGATGTGCTACAGCTTGTGGAAATCCTTCAAAATCTTAGAGTCTGCCTCTCAGATCTGGCAATATAATTATATGTTGGAGTGAGCCTAGGCATATGAGTAAATGGAATTACTTAATATTGTAATCCTTAACTATAAATTGTGTACTACATGGTAGGCCTCCAGGAATTAGAGGGTTAGAGCTACTGTCAGTAAGGATTCAGAAGACTAGATATCATATTTGCCTTTCTTTGATGCATAGTTATTTTGGCAATTAGCCATAGTTTCTACATAAAAAGTCAGTAGGAGGATACGCAGTACGTAGTCTGATGTTGCTGAGTTAAAAAAGAATTTAATAAGTGCATATTTGCCATACACAGTGATCACATTCATCATAGAGATTTGTACTTGTATATAATATGTCAATTTTTTAAAACATTTTCCTCCCTTCCTTTCCACACATTTCCCCCTCCCCACTTATAGAAGCTTTGATTCCATTTTTCCCTTCCATTCTTTTGTTTAAATCTTCCTTCCCTCTTTTCCCTCTTCTTCTCCCCTCCCTTGTTTCCCTTCCCATTTAAACATTTTCTTTCTACCTATCTATATCTATCCTCTGTTTTACTCCTCATTTACCCTTTAGGTTTCTCAAATAAGAGAAGTGATGTGATATTTAAACTCATGTGTTCCATTTACTTACTTAACATTATGATATTAAGGTGCCTCCATTTACCTAAATATGACTCAAGTTTATCTTTCTTCATGAGAGAATAGTACTCCATGGCATGTAAAACCTACATTTTTCTTTATCCAGTTATCTGTTGATAAGCATATGGGCTATTTCCAAGATTTAGCTATTATAAAACATAGATATATCACTGAGATATGATGCTTTTAACTTTTTCAGAAAAATACCTAGAAGGGCACAGCGAGGTCAAATGGAATCTCTAGTTTTAGTTTTTCTGAGAAATCTCCATAGTGATTTCCATAATGTTTTTACTAATTTTCACTCCCACCAACGATGGAGAAAGGTTCCTTGTTGCAGAGGTTTTGTTTCTCTTCAAAGATGCCTTTATTTACTTCCAGGACTGTGAAATAAGATGAAGACATTGGTTTACTATGATCATGGCTCAAATCAACCCTTTGTTTCTAAGATCTATAATTTTTTAAATCATAGAAATAAAATAGGACTTTATTAGACTAACACTATTTCAATCTCAGGGGCCTTGTGTTTACTTAAACACCAACACTGATCATTAAAAGTCAAGTGGCTCGATCATTATGTTATTTTTGCATTCGTCAACCTCGAATTTGATTATTAAATACTAATATTCAGGTTCTGTGACTCCAGAATGCTGCTATTTCCAGTGAAGCCAGGAAAGCCCATCTCTACTACAGCAATCTCTGTCTTAAATAGACAAATGAGACTTCTGAGCAAGGCAGGAGAGTTTTATTAAAAGAAGTATTAAAAAAGCCAATGGTAGGTTTGATGTTGGTAGAGCCTGATATAATCAAAGTCATATTAACTCTCCTGTATGTTCTTATTCCAAAACTTGAAGCTTCTAGTCTTTTAAATCTTGAAGGTTCTTTAGTTTTATGTAAGAGATTTTTCCTAGGTTTTAAATTTAACTCACATGGTAAATTGACAACACTGAAGGTCAATCTTTAAATTTGTTTCAGGATTATAGTAGATCTGAAGGGGCAAGACTCATAGAACCATTATAGGAAGACACTGACTGATGGTTTGTATTTTTAGTAAATAAGGTTAGCCTTTGAGCATATTTTCCTTATTTTCCTTTAGGAAATGCCATTAACAATAATCATTCTATCTTTATTGGCCTTGTTTTTCTTCATTAATTTTTCATAGTTTCATGATGCTTAGTCTTTGAGAGTCATGCTAATATGAGCTTCTTGTTTTAGATTACCACAAAAATTTCATCCTTTAATACAAATTGCTTTTATTCTGTTTAATCATAATCAAGCAAGATGATAATTTCCAAATTGCTGTTAAGTGTCTATTGCTTTTAAACATACCTGATAGATAGCTACATCATTTATGTTCTGTAGCAGGTAGCACAGTGTTTCCAAAGACATCCACAACCTAATTTCTGTGATCTGTAAATGTGTTAATTTACATTGCAAAAGGGAATTAAGATTGTTAGATTTAAATTTGATAATTATCTTCTCTTAAAATAAATAGATTATCCTGAATTATCCAGGTAAAGAACCAAAACCTGTTGAGGTGTTTGCTGAAAGTCAAGGGAATACAGAATGGTTAATGGAAGAAGATAGTTATAAATAAAAGCTATGCCTAGGTAATTAGTTACAGAAGCAAGGATTACAATTGTCATAGGTATTTATTTCCTATTTTAAAAATATTCTTGTACATATATGCACACATATCAAACAGAATGCAAGAATGGTGGGGTCAGGGAGGCTTCCACCCAGATTTCAAAGGAAGACATGGAAGACAAGCCCTTGAGAAGCCAGTGCATGAAGGTATAAGAATGAAGCCAAAGGTGCGGCAAAGACTTCCAGAAGTTGGAGATCCCAGTAATGTGGAATGTCCGCTGAGGATAGCTGCAGGTCATAAATGGAGCTGGCCCAAAGAAGAGGCTGTGTATCTTACATCCAGCAAAGTTAAAGGATTAGGGCTGCTCAAATCCTTTAGAACTCACATTTCACCACCATGTGCCCCAGATTCCAGATATAAAATTACAGGACTTACTATTTGCCCTGCTGGGTTTCAGTCTTGCTTTAGTCTGATTCTTTTTTATCCTCCTATTCCTCTTTTTTGGAACAGAAATGTTTGTATTTATACCATTCTACCTTGGGATTATGAAACTCATTTTTAAATGTTTACTGAGGTTTAAAGCTAAATATTTTTCTTGAGTCTCAGCAGAGATTTGTACTTAAACTTAGACTTTTAACAAATGCTGGAACTGTTTGCGGAATGGATTATTACCTTTCCAGTAGTTTAGAGATAGTTGTATTATATTAGGTAGGATTATGAACTTGCTATTGTCTTTATTTGGAGAATATGATTTAAGGTAACAAATTGAAAAGGATGTGATGGTTAGGGCAGTTTCAATTTTACTGACTTTGTGACCTGCCATGGGAATTTGTGTGTCTGGACAGGGCATGGAGGCACAGCTGCCTTGAGGCTTGATAACTATGGCAAAAACCTAGAGCTAAATTAAATCTCTCCTCCTACAAATTATGAGATTGGGTATTGTGTACAATGTGGGGAAGCTAACTAATATAGAAGTCAACTTCCTAATTGCTATGCCCTCTGAATATGTTAGCTTACATGGCAAAAAGTAATTAAGATTGGAGTTGAAATTAAGATTGCTAATTAGTTTACCTTAAAATAAATACATTATCTTGGATTATCCAGATGAGCTCAGTATAATCCTAAGGGTCCTTACCAGTGGATAAGGAAGGTAAAAGAGTCAGGAAAATGTGATAAAGGAAGAAATGGTCAAAGAGATGCAGTATTGTTGGTTTTAGATTTGAAGAGATCTTCAAAGTATGGAAAAGGTGAAATATATTTTCCTCTAGTTTCCAAGATGAACATAGACTGGCTGACTCCTTGATTTTAAGACTCTTGTTTCCAGGATCACAAATGAATAAAGTTGTGTTGTTTTAAGCTACAGTATTTATGCTAATTTGTTATCACAGCAGCATTGTGAAACTAAAGAAGGTTCATAATTTCTAGTATGATACAATAATTGACTATTTTAAGTAGAAGAGAGTCATTAAAAGAGATTTATGAGGTAGCTCACAGATTCCCTGGGAGGGCTAGAGGATAATCTTGGAGGCTATGCATCAGAGGCCACACCATAGATATGGCTCACTGACCCATAGCAGCCCCCTCAGTTCCTTCTGGAAACTGAATGTAGATGCTACCATGTATCACCCTCTTGAGATGTAGATTTTGTGCATTTTTCACTTCTCTAGGTCATTAACCTATTTTGCTTTTTTTTTTTAGCTTTTCCTGATGATTTTTTAAAGAATAATTTTATTTTTTGGTGGACAAATAATAATTGTATATATTTATGGGATATAATGTGTTTTCATTATGTTTATATGCTGATGAGAATATAATTTAATACAGTCATTATGGGAAACAATATGAAGTTTCTTCATAAACTAAAAATAGAACTGCAACATGATCCAGAAATCCTAATACTGGGTAATTATCCAATGGAAATGAAATCAGTATGTCAGAGACATCTTTCTCATGTTTATTGCAGAACTAGACACAATAGCTAAGATGTAGAATCAGTGTAAATGTCCATCATTTGATGAATGAAAAAAGAAAATGTGATATATATGTGTCTCCAACAGGGTACTATTCAGCTCTAAAAAGCACGGAAATTTTATCATTTGATACGACATAGATGAACCTGAGGATAGTATGGGTCATTAACTTTTAATCAAATTATTTTGAGTGGCTGGTTTTGGTGGGGATCCTTGATGGACAGTCCTTTTTAGAAATGTACAAGTATAAAAAGGAAAGGTCCTGTTATTGACTACCTGCATGATTTTATGTTTGAAGTCTTCATGTGTAAAATGAATATAAGAATAGTAACTATAGAATAATTGTGATGAATACATGAATAGTAAGTGTAATAAACTGTCTGGTACAAAATCATGATCATTATTATTATTTCAATGTAACTCATGCATACAACTCAAACTTACTTTTATGTACCCAGTCTAATCTATTTTTCAAAATCTTATTTTTGCTAATGGTGGTAGGGGTGTGGATTGTAGAACAAGGGTTAGTGAAAGATAATTTAAATAGCTTTTAAAAGATACAAATGTTTATAGAAGCACAATTCATAGTAGCTAAATCTGGGAAGCAGCCTATATATTCATCAGCAGATAAGAAAAATGGGTGGATAAGAAAAATGTGGTATTTACCCATAACGGAGAACTACCCTGCCATAAAACGATAGACTTGAGTCATTTGTAGGAAAAATGGATGCACCTTGAGACTCTAATGTTAAGTGAAATAAATAAAATACACAAGCTCAAATATATGAGAAACCTAAATTATAAATGAAAAGCAAAATAAAAGATCGTTCTCAAATGGAAAGGGGATCAAGAGATGGAAGAGAGGAGGTGGGGAGAGAGAGAAGATAATAATAGGAATTAAAATGTGTTGTTTACATGTGCCAGTATCACCCAAGGATGGTAAACATTGCAGACTGCAAATATATAGTAATAAACATTTAAAAAATACAAATACAAATTCAATCAGTTTAAAATTCAAGTTTCTTACAAAGTGGCTTCCTTTCTTTCATGGGGTCTTATTCCCCCACTTCATTGCCTTCCCTGACATGAACTCGGTGCAGGAAGAAAGTGTAGATCATTACGGTGTCGGAATAGGGAGAAGCTGTAGGTCACTGTGGGCTATGTGCCTTCTTTGGTCTCGAGTCAGTTCTTGTCCTTGATTGTCTTGCTGCTGGTGTGTAGTTAGAGTCGTCTCTGGTATCTCCTCTGAAGCCTTTAGATCCTATCACAGCCTTTAGACTCAAAGTCCAAGCTCACCGAAAACTTTCACCCTGAATTCAGGGTACTGTGTCCTGGTATTCCTGGGATGCCAGGATTTTAATCTTATGGTGTGAGGTATCACCTTTGAACATCTATTTTAAAATCTTTTTATTAGTATTGGTTTTCAATACATAATGAATACCATCATCATGGGGTATTGGTACGCGTACATGTAACATCTTGATTATTTTTCCTTACCATTCTCTCATTTTACTCCCTCCCTAGATCTCCTTCCCATCTCACACTCTGTTTCCTATTTTCTTTCATTTTGCTCTTGAAATTATTTATTTAGGTTTCTCAAGTAAGAGAAAGCATGTAATATTTAACTTTTAGTATCCTATTTCACTTAGCATTATGGACTCAAGGTGCATCTATTTTTCTGCAATTGACTCACATTTATCCTTCTTTATGTGAACTTTGGACATTTCTACACCATTAATTATGCACATGTTGAAGATAGTGTGTAAAACACTAGTCTTCCTTATGGAGTTTGCATCATTTTAGGCTGGTCTCTTGAGAAATGATGAGTAAGTCTTTTTGTATGTGGACTCCTCTAGATACAACTATTTGGATGTTTCTATTCCTGCTTGTATCTCCACCAGGGATTTTGATCCTAAAAACAGAGTCAGGATATCTAAGCCTAAACTTCTTTTTTTCACATTCTTTCTTCTTGTTTCCAGATTTCCCTGTGATTGAATGTATTTTTTCCTCTTTTGGCTTCAGAGCTAAGTTATATGCTGTGTTCTCTCTGATTTTATTTTCATGATTTATCCTTGAAACTTTGGTTCTGAGAATTTCAACAGAAGCCATTGGGGTTTGGAAATTTCTATTTTCCCTCGACAAAACCTGGGTATCAAAATTGAAAATGAAAGTAATATCATATGTGAGTTAAAATTGAACAATGACTTCTTTGTTCTTTATTCATCCCCTTACAGTTTAAATGCTCTTGATTTTACTGCCTGGAGGGGCGAGTTTATCACTTAAATGTATTAAAAATATTATCTCTATTCCACCAGTGATGTAGCCGGTATTGGTAAATGGCAGCTGGTACTATTATTTTATATAATTGCATGCATTCAAATGAAATCAATGAATTATTTTAAATTTATGTATGACTATTAGAGTTTCTTAGAGATATTCTAGGGCTCTTCATCATTCATCATTAACTCTTTCACCCAACAAAATATACAGATAGCCTATTACAGGCTTAGAATGCTAAGAATTACTCTAATAATCCATAACTTCTTTGTTAGAATTTAAGCCAAACAGATTATATTGCTTTTAACAGTGAAATTTTCTACAAAATATCCTAAGTTCTTCAGTAAAAATGAGATATAATTAAAGATGTATCAGGTACACACCGAACCTACCTGTTAAATAACAGTAAGTTTTCAAAGTAGTGTCCCTGTTCAGTGAGGTCGAACTGCTTCTCAGCCCCTAAATACTATTATCTAGGAACAGAATGAGTGATAAAGTTGTTTAGTATAGCACTGCATATCATTTTGCTTGACCAGGCCTAGGTCTACATTACTGGCACATTCATAGGTCTCTTTTTGCTTCTTTCTCCTTTTCATAATATATATGATATTGTCCATGGCAGCAGAGGAAGGGTCAGTAGCAGTAATGAGTTATACAGAACTTAGAGGAGTTACCACTCAGCTGCATCACTTGGGAATTGAGAGACTACTGACAAGTAGGATTGATGTCTCTTTGTCTTTGGGGAAAAAAGATGCTGTTCCAAGTAGTAGAGTACTATGTCTTTTGACTCTGTTTTATATTTTTACATAAATCATGGCACAATCAAACTTTAAGCAGTCAGTGAGAAGATCATTAAGAAAACTGGTAATCAGAAAGTATTTGGAAAATTGAAGAAAAAAATAACCTGGGAAAAAAAGTAAGCAAGAAAGCAGATAATTAGAAACACTTGGTTATAATGCATGTGTGCTGTGTTAACCATATTTACCATGACTTGTTAAAAAGATAATTTATAAGGCTCATATAAACTTATGAAACTTACGTAATTTAATTTTACCAGTTCTCAGTAATGATAAAAATATAACCAACTTTCCAGAGATCATATGACTTTTTGTTGGAATGTGTGAGGGAGATGTTAAGTGTTTTGCTATGTGTGAAATGGCAATTTTTTTTTATGTGCAGAAGAAGCTTTTAGAAAAAATAGCAGTAGATATGTCAAGATAAAATTGAAAATGCCTGTCCATGCATGAAAATGTCACATATAACCAGTTTGGCTTGTAAAATGCAAGGGCTCCTGATAGATCTTTGAATCCACTGAAGCACATTTTCCTTTATGTGCCAATAAAACTCATATAGGTAGCTCATTAGTTGTGATCTATCTATTGTATTTTCCACTATGAGGACTGTTTCTTTAGAAAATGATCCCAAGCTATCTACTTCTGAGACTAACTTCAATGCCTAAGAGATTCTTTAAAACTAAGATGACTGAGATATTTCCTGATTTTTTGAGCTGGTTCTTCTTGAGCAGATATTTCCTTAAAAGATCTTTTAAAGCTATATATTTGTAATCTAATCACATTTCTAGCCTACTATAGGATCATATTGTTTAGAGGACCTCTCAAGCAAGTGTCCTAGGAAAAGCTCATCTTCTTGATCACAATTCAATTTAGCTATTTTTATGTTTCTCCTAAAGCAGGACATTCCTGCTTTGTATTTTACATGAAACTAGATATTTGAAAATGCATAGATAGGATTTTTTTTTTCTTTTCTAGTTGTACTTGTCCATACATTGCAGTTTCCCTGTACTCATTGAACCCTGAATGAATCTCCAAAATATCTTCTTTGATCTGCAGATAATAGTGCAGACTCTGCAGTTTGAATCTGGATAAGCCTTCACTGTGCTCTAGGGATGTGTAGAAAATACAGCATTGTGGTAAGCCGTGGTCTGTTGAAAGTTCTGGGCTTGCCCCCAGCTGGGATCAAGAGCTCTGGAGTTTTGATCTTAAAAACGATAAAATGAAATGTGGAACAAAGAAAGAAAGAATGTGCCTGGTTATGTTCTGTTACCTTAAAATTTTTTAGTCTTGAATTTCAGTCAAGCCTCACATAATTTTTCAACCGCCATCTCTCATGAAACTAATGCACAGATAGTTTTCTTCATTTACTTATACTGTGCTCTTTTACACAGGACTTCAAGCATTAATCAAAAACAGCACTAAGTCAGATTTTTTCCATCTAAAGAAAAGTTTTTATATCCAAAAGCATGTGAATTTTCTGTTTTTAACAAACAACCTAAAAAAAAAAAAGGTATCAATCATATTCTTTCTTTTCACTTTGGTTTTTGGTACAAGCTATTTTGGGGCAGAGAGTCTACGTTTTATTGTAGATCTGTTATGATTTATATCTAGATGTCCCCCCAAAGCCCCATGGACTCAGAAGTAGGTTTTTGGAAGGTAGTTGAGTTATGGGGATTGTGTAGCTGACCTGATTCTGGAAGGTGGAATCTGTTGGGAAGAGGCAGGTCACTGGGGTCATGACTTGGAAAAGTGTATCTCTCTGCTTGTCTCTTTCTCTTTTATTCATGTTTCCTGGTTACCATGCTATAAGCGGCTTTCTTCTATTTACCAGTCCTTTCTGTGTTAGAGCTGGTGGATAGTGGACTGAAAAATTTAACAATTTCCTTTAAATTGTAGATGTTGAGTATTATGTCTCAGCAATAAGGAAACTGACTAAGATGAGCTCCACTGGGGACTAGCACATGATAATGGACAAAATACTCACATATTCTGATTCTCAATTTCCTGTCTGTTTAGGACTCTAACATGTGAGCTTTTGAAGACAAAACGAGATGTCTCTCCTATGTCTCAGGTGTTTTCTTGTTAATACAACTGACATCTGACACGTTTGTCTTTCTTGTGTTCCCTCCTTGCTGCAAGGTAGAGTACTGAGGACAGTTATTTTGTGTCTGAGTAGGGTCTCCCTGGAACATGGAAAATACTTTTCCTTCATTTCTATCTTTTTACACAGTTTCTTTGATCTCCATGGAATCCAGACTGGGCTATTTTGATTGAAATTTATATTTTCCTGTATTATTTGTATATCTCTCTCAAATTCTTTTACATTGATCCTCCCATTTCTTACTATTTAGATTAGAGTCAGGAACTGTAATATGTAAAAAAAGCAATATAATATGTAAACATGGGTGAAAGTGTGGGAAGGAAAACTATCCCAATTATGTGCGTGTTTAAATTAAAAACTGGGAAGTGCATGGGAATATAACACAATCTTTGCCTGACAAAGAAGTTCTTCAGAATGAAGATTTTCATTGTTGGGACACACAGGTGGGTGACATTCTCATGCTTGACATAGGTGAAGTGGATTGTGAATTGTGGACAGCTCCTAGCCTTTTGAGCTGTGTCTCTGTCCTCTCTTTGATGAGAAATGTAGATGGCTTTGAGTAAGGGGATTATAGGCTCAGTCTTTCCATCTTATATATAAGAAACATGAACCATCCTTAGTACTTTAAAAAAAATACTTGTTTCATCCCTCCAATTGATTACACGCTTGGTCTGAATACAGTGGCCGACTGCAAGTTGTTGCTTTGAAAAGATCTGCTAATCATCTGTAAAGTAAGACAATTAAGCTTGCAATTTCTAAGGTTTCTTTCCGGTTTAATATTCAATGTTTTCTTTACTTTGTGTCACAAACTTTCAGATCATGCTAGTGAGGAATGGCTCTGTTGCATCTGAGAGACCCAGCATTGTGGATTGAATTGTGCTCCCCCAAATATATGTTGAAATCATCACCCCTAGTGTATGTGTATATAATATTTAGAAATAATATTTTTCAGTTGTAATCAATTTAAGATGAGGTTATACTGGATGATGGTAGACTTTAATTCAGTGACTGGTGTTCATAGATGAAGAGAGAGATTTGGACACAGATATAGACAAGGAGAGAACACCATGTGACAAGGGAGGTAGAGATTAGAATGACACATGTATAAGGTCAAGAATACTAAGAATTGCCAGGAACTTCCAGAAGCTATAAAAGATGCATAAACAGATTCTCTCCTAGAATCTTCAGAAAAATCTAACTCTGCTGACTCCTGAATTTTGAAATTCCAGCTTCTAGAAATTTGACATAATAAATTCATGCTTTTTAAAGCCACACATTCAAGGAAACAAAGTCACTGGCACACTTTAACCCTGAGAAACTAATGTACCTGACCTGTATTTAAAACTTTGTGTTCAGTTGTCCTTCACGTGGTCTATAATAGGATGCATTTCTGTAGCAGGGATGTGTGTGGGAATCGGGACTGCAGGACATCTGGCTTCTTTCCATGGGAAGTCGCTGTCTTTCTGGACTTTACAAGAATCTTTCTTTTCAGATGACCATGGATTCCCTTAACTACTCCTACTGTTGATCTGTGGGAATTATTTTTGTTTTCTTTGATGCTGGGAATCAAATTCAGGACCATGTGCTTCCCAGGCAGGTGCTGTACTACCAGCTACTCCACAGCAGGAGTCATTTCAAATGTGAATGAAACTCAGAAAAGATTTTAGAAGGCAATTCTTGACTCCCTTTAGCTGATAAAATTTTAATTTGTCATTTTCATGTTAGGGTGATTACCAGAAAGTTTTTTCCTTAAAAAACTTATCCAACAATCTCATGACAGTGTCATTTTATGATGATGGGGAAATTTGTCCCTTTAGAAAGAGGCATTTCTCGAGTAACTATTTTGGATGCTAAGTGACGGCTCAGATTATTTTGGGACTCTTTGGTCTTGTCTCTTGACATGTGCTTACCACGAGGATAAAGTAGGTGACAGGTATTGCCCGTGACTCATTCTTCCAGCAGTTTGCCACACTGTTCACATCTTCAGCAGATACCAGCCTATGAGCATGTGTCTTGGCAGATTTGCTGCCAATGTGATTCTTACGTAAAATGGCACAAAGGATTATTCTAGTTCCTTACTAAGCATCTTTTCACTTAAATTAGAATTTTTTTCTTTTGGCAACAGCCTAGGAAACTCACTAGATATGAGAAAATAAGTGACAGCCGTACATTGTGTTTGATAGCTTTACGTAAGTTTGCTAGTCTGAAGCTACCTCACTTAAACTAATACATGTTTAAGCAAAATGACCTTTACATGGTTCCTAACATGAAACTTTAACAAAGCATTTGTCAGTTTGTATAAAAATAAGCAAAAAGATGTGGATTATTTAAATTTATTTACAAATGTGTATAAAACTAGAATTTAAAAACACTATTTTTCAGGGTGATGACAAATGAATTAAAATAAAGTTCAAATATTTCAACTCTGTATCTTGCTCTCATCTTCTCTCAAATTGACCTACATTAAAAATTCTTTAAATCTCTTATCCTACCTTTTTGTGAACTGCATTAAAAATCCCAAATTTTCTGTAAATTTTCCATTTTTGAACCCATAATTAATCTCCAAGTGCCAAAGCTTTTCAGTGTTTAAGAGAAGGAAATAACTGTTTCAGTAATATTGTCTTTTATATAACTAAAGCTCATGAAAACAAGAGTGATACCATAGTCAATAAAAGTTTGAATGTTCATCTTTACTAGGTAATTCTTATCATTTTCATTTTATTATATTAAATGCTTCTTCCCAAATATATATTATATCCCCAATACATGAAAATGTAGAACATCAGGAGCATTGCTTTGTTCCAAAGTTGCACTGATTTCATATCAAGAGTCAATATTTTGATAATCTACTCTTACAAATAAAATTTGGACAATGTTTTAAAAGTAAAATGAAGTTAGAGATTTAGCTCAGTGGCATAAGTGCCTGCCTGGCAAGTGTGAGGTCATGAGTTTGATCCCTGGTACCCCCCCCAAAGTAAAATGCAATCGGCTAGTTAATTAATAATATTTATTTTGGTCAATATACAATTTAATTACCTTAGCAGTCATTAGTTACAGTTTTTTTTTTTTAGCTTCTTGGTGATTTTTTTTTAAATGTGAAGAAATCCTCAAACTAAAGAGACCAAGGTAAAATATACTTTTCTGATAATGGTATTTTTCAGAAGTTATTTTCCCTGCTATCAAAGTGTAATAAAAAGCTTGTGTTTAAAACCTGACCTAAGACTTACTTAGCTGAAGTATGTGTTTCATTAAATTAAAAACATATCTTAAAACCAGAAATAAAAAGCAAACTAATCCCCAAAGTCAGAAGTTGTCCTTTTAACCTACAGATATGGAAGAAGCACAAAAATCAGTTTTAAAAAACCCTAAGCAACCAAAAATCAGGTTAGCATAACCTCTATTTTCCTCCATTCAAATACTCAGATGGCAACCACTCATTTGAGTTATCTGGGGATTTTATTGTTCAGGGCTGTCAATAATTTTTGTGGCTATGAGGAGAGAATCCTAAAGATAAAGTTTACTGATTCATGACTGCATTCATATAAAACTCTGAAAAGAAATGGAATGAAGAATGGCAGAAAACACAACAATGTTTTGTACATTCAATAAATGAGATTGTCTATCTAATGAAAATAATAGTATTAGTATGGTACTTTAAGTTACATTCATAAAGTGGTTTCATTTAATTGGTATAGTAATCTTGTAAGGAAAGAGAATTGTTCCACTATGGTCACACATACACACATCCCGCACAAGTATACCTTCACATAAACATATGCATATATTTTCAATTTTCTCTTGTATAAAAATACACCAATCCTAAAGGGCCCAAAGCCTCACCTGTTTGGCAGGTGGTTGTATCTTGGGGATGCTGTGGCTGACTTGCTGTCAGGAGTGGGGCTGGCGGGAGGAGGAGGGTCCCTGGGAGTGTGACTTGGCAGAGCGTATATCCCTTTGACTCCTCCTTCACCTCTGCAGCTTTCCTATGTCGAGGACATTTTATCATGCTGCCAACCATGTGGGGACTGAAACTTCTAAAACATGAGATGGAGTTGCAGAAGTGTAGCATTTTGTCCCAACGGCAAGGAAAGTGACCAAGACTCCTAATTGTCTCTTCAAACTTTATCCCATCTCACACTTTGTTTACTTCTAAAATACTTAGAAAGGAGAAGTGTTACCATAGTTGTCCTCAAATCCTTACATCCAATCCACAAAACCTCTTGTAATCTACCATTAGACAAAATTCTGTTAACTATCAGTGGCTTTCTTGGTACCATATTGGGTGGATTGCTCTTCATATTTATCATCCCTGGCTCTGTGTAGTTCTAGGTCCTGTTGATAAGCCCCATCCTTCTCCCATTTCTTTGAAGCATTACTTACCATTCCTTCTGCATCTATACAGCTTTTTTCCCACTTCTATGACTATTCTCTCTCTGACAGCTTTGCTGCTTCCTCCTTCTTTCTGGAAAATGTATATATTTTCTATGACTGTGCCTGGAGATCTTTTTCATTTGTGACCTTCCCTTCCAAATAACTTTACCTGTTTCCATTCATCCTCTTTGCCATTTTCTACAACAACCATCCATGTTTCACCTTGTCCTCATCTCTCCTGATTTAAGGCAATGCCTCTTCTGGAGGTGCATAGACTGTGAGACCCTTGAATTTCTGCCTGCACAAATTGGTCTCCAGATGTACACTCATTCTATCTCTTCCATTTTATGTGGAAAAGAGGTGCCTTATTGGGTTCAAGACCAATCCTTGTTCACAATCTTATTCCTCTCTGCCTCTTCTAGGAATGGAAGTGTGGTATCTCCATTCCTTAAAAAGGCCTGGCTCTCTGTAGTGTCTCTTTAACCACCATCTTATCCTTTTCTTCTAGCCAGGAAAAGTTTCAACAAGGAAGAATCTGCAGATGGTCTTTCTATTTTCTTCCTTTTAACTCTTTTGTCACTTTTTCTTTTAATATCAGGGTAGGAGTATCTGATTTCTTCACATCAGCCATATTAATTTCTCAGTAGACTGACACTACCCACCACCTACTCCTTTGTGTGGTATTGCTCCCTGAGTCTCCATTATGACACTCTCTCTGGGTTTTCTGATTGTTCTTTCTTTATTGCTTTTGGATTTCCTTTTTTCTCACTCCTCAAATTGTTGTTGTTGTCTCATTCTTTACCTCTGTATTGTTCTCACACTTTTTTGCTACTCACAGTACTTGATACCTACACAGTGAAGGTGGAGAGACCTAATTTGATTCACAGTTTCAGAGGCTTCAGTCCATGCTTAGCTGGCTTCAAGGCAAAAATATGGTAAAAGTGCCTGGTGTAGCAAATCTGCTCAGTGCACGCTGACCAGAAGCAGAGCACAAGGGAAAGAGAGCCAGTGAGAGATATATCCTCCAAAGGCACATCCTAAATGACCAACCTCCAACTGGGCCCCACCACTTAATGGTAAATCCCAGCTATGAGCATCATTTGAATAATGCATGATTGATCACGTCATGATCTAATCACATTGCCATGAGTATCATAATCCTCTCAGGTCGACAAGTAAGATTAACAGCCATAAGCCTCCTCCTCTTCCTTTGTCTTTCCTTTGTCTTCCTCAGTTCTTTCTCCTCAATGATTCTTTCCATGTAGCTATAATTTTAAACTCTATTTTTACACTGTAGTGAAAATGACAGATATTGTTTACATGTCAGACATTTCCTGTGGCAATGTCTACATCACTGTGGATCTCCTTGAATCAGTTAAATTTTTAAGAAAAAATAAACAACTTGCCAAATTTAATATTTAACTTCTATTAGTGTTAGATGACTGAAGACAAAATTGATTGGAACATATTATTTGCCCATGACAACATGGTTGGGAAAAGATGATATGTTGAGTCTTTGAATGATTGCTGTATTACTGTTACTTCTTAGAGAATTATAAAGCATGTTTTCTAATATTCTGAAGACCCATTCATTTATCTCTCTGTCTATTATCTTATAAAGAAGTAAAATTCTTATTCTTTAAATATCTTGGATTGGTGGGATCTCAAATTTTTAGGATTGAATAATGAGAAAAATTATTCAGATCATAATGATTTTAGGTATTCATGAATCTTATAATAAAAAATATTTCCAAGGGAAAAGATATTATCATTCAGGTATTAAAAAGAACTCTTAAAGATAAGGGAAAGTAAATGAGAATTAGCTGACTAGAATGACACATATTACCTTAAGTTGCTCTGTTAAGTTACAATATATTGAAACTAGGAAAGAAAAGATTAGAGATGTATGTGAATCAGTGTAACTTATGTCTCAAAATAGTACGTATCTGGAAAACATCTTCTTTCATGGGCTTTAAGGTAACTTTGAACCAGCACATTTTTTCTTATTACTTTTATCATAATTGAGGTAAATGGTTCAGTTATGATAAATTATTAAATTTGAAATTTTGTAATCTTTAAGGCTTATAAGGCCAAAATTTAACCTAGAAGAGTACATTGATCCAGTTTATATCATTTAAACTACCTTTCCCCACAGTAGCCCCATCTATGACTCCAGTTTACTTCTGTGAAAAGACTATGACTCTTGTCCACTTGCAAATATAACACTTTATCTCAGCATGCTTAGTTTAAGGTTTTTAAAAGGCAGGAACCATGCTCCATACTTGTATATCTCAAGCACTTTGCACATAATTGGTGCATACTAAATAACTTGAAAAGGTTTTGTCCCATCAATAAGATAAACATTTATGGGAAATACATGGTGTTTTTTAAAAGGAAAACAATTACCCTATTACTATAATTTCTATCAACAGTTTTGTATAATCCAGAGTTTGGCAAACATTTTCTGTAAACAGACAACTAGTAAATACTTGAGGCTTTCGGGGCCTTGAGGTCCCTCTCTCAGCCACTCAGCTCTGTGACACAAAAGCAGCCATAGATGACGAGACCACTCATAAATAGTGTCTGTGGTTTTGTTTCAACTACACAGCGTTTACCAAAACAGGCAGATTCTACCTGCAAGACATAATTTGTTGACTCCTGCTATAAACTTTTACACACACACACACACACACACACACACACAGAGAGAGAGAGAGAGAGAGAGAGAGAGAGAGAGAGAGAGGTTTTCCAAATGACATCAATGTATTGTGTTGGAAGGTGATTAAAGACTTTGAAACTGGCTACAATAATTACTAGATATCTTTTCAATGGAATACTGGGGTCTCTGGGGATTGTATATAAGACCTGGGTTCCCAGTTGTCTCAAAAGGGACAAAGATTGGATCTTGAAGGGCAGAAAAACACATTTCCTACTATGATTGTTTATGGCCCTTCAAAGTTCAACTCTACCCAACAAAAATGTTACAATTTAGATTTGGTAAAAATTACAAATTGTTAGTGTTGCCCACTTCAGAAAAAAGGAAGGTTTGAGCCCATTTGTAAATTTACTTCAACATTCATTTATTCCCCATAAAATTTTAGTTCTTTAGTTCTTCCTCCAAATTGGTTGTAATATCTCATCTAATAACTGATAAGTTAAATAAAATCCTTGACACGTATTTATTTTATATCTATATACATTTGTTTTACCCTTTTAAAAATATAATTTAACAATTTCCACTGGTTTGTAACAATTCTTTTTTACTTGAAAATCGATCAAATAATTTCTAAATTATTACATGTTTTAAGAATTGTATTTGTTTTTTTGAACTTTTTTATTTTTTGTTTTGTCATTTTCAGACATGGTCTCACTATGCAGTTCAGGCTGGCCTTAAGCCCACATTGCAGTCCAGGCTGGTCTCGAACTCTCAGTGATCCTCCTGCCTCAGCCTCTTGAGTGGTGGAATTACAGGCATGTGCCACCATGCCCAGGTAGGGTTATAAACAGTCTATTAAATCAATATAGCATATGTTAAAGGATTTGTTTTTTACTGTTGAAAACAATGAATACTTTTTGAACAAGGATGTATTCCTCTTCTAAACATGCAGAATGTGGAGTTGTGAATTGTGCCAAAAGCCCTTTGCTTAATTTTTTTGGCATAATGCTTGTGTTTTTACTACCACGTTGACTTTTTTGAGGACATGGGCCAGTGGACATAAAGGCCAGCACTATTTTCATGGCTCTATTTGTTGACAAAGGTTGCATGTGTTGCCACCGTGAATCTAAAGATCATTTTGGGAAAAGCACTAAGCCTTGGCCTCATCCAAGGTGCAGTGAGGTTTAGGACATCCAGTACAGCTTGACACTTCACTCGGTTCCAACCGCTTCGTCAAGAGTCTGCTTTGACTTGCAATGTATTTCAGGAACACGGACTCATACCGTGCGCCTGAGCCTCGGGTTTACATTGCCAGCTCCTCCTACCCTTATCTTTGCTCTCTTAGTGTGCTGCCAATATAAATGCCTTATACTCTTTATAGAGGTTAAGATTTAAGCAAGTTTTGGAAGTGTCTTTTCAACTTTTATCTGTCTTGATGATTGTGTTTAACTCTTGATAAGTCTTCCCACTACCGCTTCTTTCTCTCACTCTCTTTCTTGGCATTCTTACTCTTTACAACTGCCAAGTGAATGACTTTGGGGAGCAAGTAAGTTATTCTCAGAGTAATTTTTAAACTTTTTTTTAAAAAGGAAACTAAATATGCAAACATTTCACACAAAAGGGGGAAGGCAAAAAGGTAAAATAAAAATAACTTTTGAAGTGGATCCTTGGTATATGACCACAGTAATGAGATGAAAGTCCCCTCACTCAGTATCCTGTAAAACAGCCTGTTGTCACAAATTAGCAGTTATGATGTATCTAGTCACACTTTTTTCTTATTGTATTACAAAATGTAAAGTGTTACAATTGCAAGGGTAATCAGTACTTTATAAAATGACACTATATTAGAGGCAAGAAAGATGATACACATTTTTGATTTTTAACTAAAGAACATTCTAAGGTTATAACTGTTGGAAAATATATTTAACATATGGATAAGCAATTCCTTTGTAAGTATCTGTAAGTCCTTTAGGAAGCTCTCTGCTTGCAGCAGTGTAAATTAGAAATCTTGTTATGGCTTGTGTCTATGCCCCCCTCAAAGCCTCATGCAGTCATGGGAGGGGCTTTTCAGAGGTGGCTGGATCTATAGTGTGTGCTGCTGAGATCAAAGATGTGATGCTGGGGTTGATTCATGGTGCAATGCTAGGATTAAGGCTGCCCCACCCTGGGTCTGAGTGCTATCACTAAGGGTGAGTGCCCTCCATAAGATATAATGGACAGAAAGAGGGTCACAATTTATCATCTGTGGTTTGTATTTTACTGCTTGCTCCTTGCTGCCTTCTGCCTGCCTTGTACTGTTTCTCCTCTGTGATGTTCCTTTGCCCTGCCACCCTGCCCTGGATCCAGCCAACTATGAACTGAAACCTCTACCAACTGTGAGCCAAATAAACCTTTCCTCCTTTAACCTTGGATATCATGTATTTCGTCTTATCAATGAGAAAAGTAACTAAGATGACACTTTTAAAGTATGACCTTGGGTTTTATCTGTATTAAACAAATGCATTTTATAAATTACTAACAAGTGAAAGTTCTAATGTAGTGTAAATTGCATAGTATGAGCATCCTGAATCGCATCACTATCAAACTGTCAAGTAAAATGCGTTTTAAAAACCTATTGACTACTTTTGGGCGCACTGTTCAGTGGCAAAAAGTATCTTCCCATTGTTATGTAACCACCACCACTGTCTAGCTCTAGCACTGTTTTACCCTTTCTCTACTGCCTACCATCCTACTTTGTTTCTATGAATTTGACTATTCTACATACTTTATATAAGTGGAGTCATACAGTTTGACCTTTTATGACTGGCCTATTTCTCTTAACATGATGTCTTAAGGTTTCACCCATACTGTAGCATATGTCTGAATTTCCTTCATTTTAAGGGCTGTTATTTTATACCAACAATAACAAATATGTTGATGGCTTAAATTATTGTCACCTTGTAGCTGTTGTGAATAATGTTGTTATGAAGATGGGGTACCCGTACTTGTTCAAGTACCTGGCTTCATTTCTTTTCAACACATACTCAGAAGTGGAATTGCTGAGTCATATGGTAATAATATTTTCTGAGGAATGTCATACTGTTTTCTATGATGTCTACACCATTTTACATTCCCTCAAACAGAACACAAGGGTTCTAGTTTTCCATATCCTCATAACACATTTTTTGGGGTTGGTGTTGGTTTCTATTCTAATAGTGTGAGGCAGTGTTTCATTGTGGTTTTAATTAACATCTGCCTGATGGCAAATGATGTTAAACATCTTTTTCTATACTTATAGTCATGGTATTCCTTTGGAGAAATATCTATTCAAGTCCTTTGTTCATTTTTAAACCAAATTGTTTGCTTTTTGTTATATCTGCTGCTACATAATTTTTCCAAGGCGAGGTACATAAACCAGCCTAGCTGGATAAATGGGGGCACTGGTAAAGCTGTGGGCTGTGGTTGGAGATGAAGACAGAGAGGAGAGTCATCAGTTCATATTGAAGTTGTTTTTGTTTACAACACTTATACTCCTTTTCCCTTATCCTACTTAATTTCTAGCTTTGGCCAACTCTTCTCTCTTCTGTGTACTTTTTCTTCTTTCTCCAGTATAGTCCTAATACACAATTTCATGCTAAATATCTTATGATTACTCTGAGGTTGAATTGTTTCAGGATAAAATTTCAGAGGCATTATTGTCATGGGCTTGTTTAACCCAATAGTTCTCAATGTAAGGTTTCTTATGTCAACAGAAACTTTTTCATTTCAGTCAGTTTTACACCACTGTTATGAAATAGTTAAGACAGAACAAGGAGGAGACATTTATTTTGGCTCATGATTTCAAGCTATGAGATCTTGATCCCATTGCTTTGGGCCTGTGGCAATGTGGTACATCGTGGAGGGACTGCATGTTCAGCTCATGGAGGCAATGAGGAGAAGAGAAAGAGCAGGGGCCGAGGTCCCCATATCCCCTCCAGTGACCTGACTTTCTCCCATGAGACCTCATCTCTTGGTCCTGTAAGCAGAGGGCTAATGTAGGACTTCAGAGGACATTCTAGATCTAGAAAAATCCAGTAGAAACATTTTAAAAACACAAATTCCTAGGTGTCTCTGTAGATCTACTCAAGGAGAAACTCTGGTGTGAGGTGCAGAATATGTGCTGTAATAAACTCAACTTCCAATTTGAAAATCACTGATTTAACCCATGTTACTGGTGGAAGAAGCTCACATAGTGTTCCTAGTGTTTGAACACCTGTTGTTTACGGTTGAACACCTCTAAATGATTGGGTTTTTATGAAACCTTATAAGAGAGCAAAACCTTGATGTATATTGGCCTTAATGTAACTCAGACATCTTCTAACCATTGCTTATATTTAGCTTCCTGGTGCCACAGGGCACCAAGACAAATCTCCCTTCTACACAGAAGTCTTTAAAATGCATCAATATCACTGTCATTTGCTTTCCTTACTCTTAGTTAGGTTAAAAATGGCATGATTTTTGAGTTCTTGCACTGTCATGCTTGCATACAACTAGTCATAATCCTGTTGTTTATATTTCACTTTGTGCTATTGTCCAGGGTCTGACAAACCGGGCTAAGTGTTTACCAACTCCTTGCTTCTGGGTATTATACTCCTATTAATACAGGTGAATATGGCCTTACTTAGGTTTTTGGTAGCTCATAGTTAATTTCTACAGAGCATTTTTTCAACAGAAATTATTTGCCATTTTTTTTAATTAAATAAGCACTAGTGCTATTTCCAATGTTTTCAATTTTATACTTGTAAGGCAAATTTCTTGGCTGTAAGTGAGTAAAATGTCTTTCATTATTTACTTATATGTCATTATTATCAATTCCTTGACTATCTGATATTTAACTGATGTAATTCACTTTTGTAGGTAAAATATATATTTTCTATACATTGGACATAGTAAGTACTGAAAAAGCCCTTTAGAGAAAATTTGGATATACTGATATAAGTATTCAATATAAAAGAGGAAGGACATTTTTTTCTTGAGTTCTATAAAAGATGTCTCTTTCCACTAGATTCATTACTTCTAGATCTACAAATAGTATCTAAATATAAAACCACTTGCTTTTAGTAGCAAACATTCAGTAAGAAACATTGCTCTTCAAAGTTTCTGTATTGACTGGATGTGTTCTTATTCAACAAGTTTTTAATCTGACAAAATAGCTTCCTAATTCACCTGTAGAATTGCTTTCAGAAGTTGCTTATGACTCATGCAAGAGAAACTTTTATTTAATCTTGGTTGATACTCTTATTTTTTAATCTACCTTGGAACTGGTATTCACTGAAACCCATGGGATCATATAGGCTATCTCCAAAAGATCTGTAATCAAACATTGTTACATATGTATACTATACTTTTGACTGTACATTATGTAATCAAAACCAAATTAAACAATTTACTCTCATAGTGCTTGGCAGAGCAATTTCAGTAAAAGAGTTTCTAAGAGCTTTCTGACAATGATAATGGTACCTTGGGAAGTGTAAATAACCCATAATACATACCTACATGCTTTCTTTTTATGGTGACTCTTCTTCACCTATGTGTTGCTTCAAAATTTTTTCCACAATAGAACAATTGCAAACACAGATTTGACTTCATGAAATAGAATCCAAACTTCGTAAACTAGAATAAATGCAATCAGAGTCCCTAAAATGATTGAAAGTAAAAGTATGTCTGGTAAATATTGTAAGATGTGCTCCAAGCAAGAAGCCTAAGAAACCAACCAATAAATGAAAAAAGACACAGACTTAGTCATTTGAAAAAGTAATAAAACCCTTTCTATACAATGTGTAGACAGAGACTAAATATCAGTTTCTTAGGATACGCCCGGCATATTGCACTGAATCCCCATGAGACACAATTGATCACCCCCTTTCACAGTACAGAAAATTGAAGTTTAGACATCTCCTTTCCTTCCCTTCCTTTCCTCTTTTGTTTCTCTCCCCCTGCTTCTTCATCTTCTTCTAAAATTTCATTTTATTTATATTTTAGTTCCAGTAGAACTAAGCTTTCAGAAAGGTTTTCTTCTGGGATAAATTTTAATTAAATATATCTGGTTAATAGTTCCCAGTAAGGGAAATAAGACAGTTGTTTGGCATTTGACTCTAAGTGCACAGCCTTCCATTCACTGTAACCTGTACAGTTCAACATGTGACGGCATCATGGTTCCTAGGATTAGTGGTGAAGTTTGGTATGTGGTTTCCAAGAAAAACATCTCCTTTCTCAGGGTGTATCTGAAACAAAAAGTGGGTAATGGGACTTCGAGAGACTTCTATTGAGAAGTGAATTCTCTTTAACACTGATGAGGCTATTGGGCCTTCCTCATGTATTTTTTATTTAAATTTTTTTATTAGTACATGTTTACAGCCATAATATTTCCATTCCTTGTGGGGAGTTGGTACTCGTACTTGACACATCTTTATTCCTTTTTTTATCCCTTTTCTCTCCCCTCCCTCATTATTCCCTCCATCTCTTGATTCCTTTCCCATCTAAGATCTATCTTCTTACTTCCTATTATCTTTTATTTTGTTATTTATTTCTAATTCCTTACATATTCTGAAAGAAGTGTTTTAGGAGAGCATCTGCTTACTTCTTCTGGGACCTCAGTTTAAAACTTGGCAGCACTGAGCCAGCCATGGTTAGACATGAGCTAGGAGGTCACAGCAGATGTGGGCAGGCAGGAGCATTGCAAAGGTTGGGATGCAAAGGGGAAATAGAGTAGAAATGGGAACAAAGACAAGGCCATGGCAGAGCTAAGATGTAGAGTTGGCTCAAAGCAAGAATCAGCAAGAATCATGGGAACAAATATTTGAACATGAAGTCCCATCAAAGAAAACAAAGCAAGAAAGTAACCAGGGATGAAGCAGGGCCGGAGGCCTGGGGAAGTCTGGCTTTGCCAATGGGAGCAAGGGAAGGTTGTGCTCATATGGAATTCTGGAGAAATATTCTTTTCAATTCCAGCTACTTGCTCAAATTCTCTAGGTGCAGAGGATTGAATTTCCAAAGAGACCGAAAGGAGCTTAGTAGCTTCTGACCAAAGGCCACATGATTCCTGGAAAAGGCAGCACCACTAATACCCTGTATCCTGAGCCAAAGGGTCCAACTAGAAGCTTGTCTCCTAAGACTTGTGACTTTCTAAGATTACAGAGCTCCTGTTGTAATTGCCTGAATAAATAGATAAATGGTACAGAGTTCAAATGCTTCTAATAATATATTTAGTAAAACATTTGCCATTTCAAAACTAGCAAGGATAGATTCTCTGATTTTTACTAGAGATTTTTAATTTGAGAGTATATGTGCATACATGTACATACAGAATCTATATATAGTTATGACACATATAGTGTAAATTTCATATATAATGCCTACAAATGAGGTAAGTAATTTCTATATAAATACATATCTATCTATACATGTGCATATATATTGCTTTTTCTTTTATAAGTTTCTTATAAAATATGATGATAAAGGACATTTTGATAATTTTTGTATCTTATGCATACTTTCAGCTTGCCAGCAAATTTAGCAAAGAACATGCCAGGTGTTATAGGAAGTTTCCATGGGTTCTGCTATCCAATGGGTCTCCCCAGTCCTACAGTGGTTTCCTAGAGGGAGCAGGCATTATGGACTCTAACAACCAGGGAAGCCACTGGGCTCTGCTTCTCCCACACCCCCACACTGGAGAATACAACCCCTCCACACATGGACTCCTTAGGTTTTTGGTCTTGTAGCAGTAAGCAATTACAGAGTTTCTGAGTGTTAGATTTAAAGCTTTCTGTTACAATTACCTTTTAATCCATTGGTTTATATTTCACTGGTGTAGAATTTTATAAATTAAGATTATGAAGGCCTGAGTTTTGATTCTTGCCACTGTTGACTGCTTGTTGAGTGACATTTTGCAGATGACTTTACCCTCACTGTACCTCAGTTTCTTTATCTGGAAAAATGGGCCCAGCAGGACTGTTCTAACATTATTTAAGAGATAAATGAAGTAACACCAAATAGTACTTAGAACATAATAGTAATATAACAAATGATACCAGCAGTTTGATGAGCTTGCCCAATGGAAGAAATGTTATAACAATTGTTCTTTCAAACTTAGTTTTGTTGTTAGAGGTATCAGATCAGTGTAGACCAAATTTTCTCCTTCTGGGAAGTACCACTTATTTGTTCTCAGAAATGGGAATGTACAGAAATGGCTGTCTGTGTAGCAATATAAAAGTACTTCTACAAACTATTATTCAAAAAATAAAAAGAACATACAATTGAAATACAAAGAAACAAATATTATGATCCATATTATAAGAAAGATATGGCATGAAGATGAAGAAAATACTTGACATACAGATGAACAATGGTGGCAGAATGGAATTGTGTCGACAGTCCCTCTGTGTGACTTCTGTGTGGTGGCTGGTTGATGTGTGCAGGATAAAGAAGTGAAATGTGTTTTCACAAGGTGCCGAGAGACTTCGGAATGAAAGTGATTAGGACCATCGTCTCTTCTTTTTTTGAGGTGCAGTATTGTTAGAACATTTCTGACAGACTGAGGCAGTCATAGATGAAGTTCTTGTTGGATTTTTTTCCCCTATGTAAACTCTTGTTTTTTTCTGTTCTTAATGATTACATGTGTAAAATAAAAGAGCTCCGTACTAAGTCACTGATATGGTTCTTTTTGTGTTCTGATGTTTTCGAGTTCCAGAGTTTCTAGGCTTTTTCTGGTATTTGATCTTTGGCTTTAGCTTCTTTAACACTATGGCCAAAACTAATCTATGTGATTTAAATGGTATGTGACAGGTAAGGAAGTTAGGACAACAGGCTTAAGGAAGGTCATAGAGCAGGGAGCATGGTAGCAAAAGATTTTATAACTGCACGGTGTAATTGAAAAATGTTAAATGTTTAAATTTAAAAATTTTATTACACTAAAGGTACATTGCCATTAATTTCACTCGAAATACTCCCCCTCACTTGAAACATACTTGTACCATTGTTCTTGTCACTTTCCAAAGCAGTTCTGTAAGTCCTTTTTCCTGAATGTCTCTAGTTGTGCCATTGTGGCTGCTTTGATATCCTGAATCAAAGTATTTACTTTTTACCATCATTTTAACTTTGCGGGAGAGTTACAAGTCACACAGTGCCAGATCTGGTGCATAAGGTGGATGAGGACATACTGTAATGAATTTACAAGACTGGCATACAGGACTATTACCCATAATTTGATCACATGTTGTTCAGAAAGTGTTCCAAGTTTACAACTGAGGTACTGATGGGGGCTGCGGTTTCCTCCAGGTTCAACAGATGCAGGTTCCTTTTATCAGCTCACTCAAGTGGGAAAGATTTAATTCCTGTGACCATTAGACTGAGGGCCTCAGTTACTTCCTGGCCATTGGCTGCAGGTCTCCTCATTTCCTTGCTCTGTAAGTGTTTTTGTAAGGCAGCTCACCATGGCAGCTGGCTTTCATTAGTGTGGGTGTTACAGAAAACAGACTGGACACGGGAAGAAATGGCCCCAGGAGGTTAAGGAGGCAGTTTATTACACTGGTGGGCTTCTGAGTAGGATCTCACCCTGCAGGGTTTGGGGGCTTTTAAGGGGAAAGTGAGCAGGGAGGTCCATAGGCAGATTGGGCACATATGATTGGAGGATTGGGTGACATCATGGGTTGCTGAGGGAATTTAAACATTTCGAGTTACATCCTAAGGCTATCAGTTATACAAAGCATGGA
This sequence comes from Dolichotis patagonum, assembly GCA_004027295.1. Taxonomy (NCBI): domain Eukaryota; kingdom Metazoa; phylum Chordata; class Mammalia; order Rodentia; family Caviidae; genus Dolichotis; species Dolichotis patagonum. The sequence goes on from PVJX010001641.1 coordinate 152,768, forward strand.
TTATACAAAGGAAGAAATGTCCTGTTATGTTTTAAGTTACATTGTAAAGCCATCAGTTATACAAGGACAGCAAAGACAGGGGTTTACACAAAGGAAGAAATGTTCTGTTATCGAGCCTGCTGGACATGTCCACTTGGTCTTGGTGCCCATTCTGGGCAGCCTTTTATTTAAAATTTTAATTCCCCTCCTTCATAAGAACAAGAGACAATGGGTAAGATTGAAACCAGAGTCTTTTTGCAACCTCATTGCAATGAGACATCCCATCCCACTTGCCATATCCTATTTGTTAGAATGAGGTTGCTAGGATTGGCCCAGGATCGAGATGAGGGGATTATCTGAAGATGTGAGCACTGGGAAATGAGAGTCATTGATGGCTATTTCAGAACCTGCTTATCACATATATCAGCTCTTGGTCCATGGGGAGGAGGCCTTGTTCTATTAAATGGGTCTGATACTTTGGGATATATTGATAGTAGTCTGATACCGTGGATTGAAATGCAATACATTATTGAACAATGAGATAGTGACAGTGGTATTTAACACAGTTCCTACTAAGGGGAACATTGTATTTGGAATAAGTGCTTTAATAATTCCTGTGTAAATTTTAGCCAGCAACTCCTTAGACAAAGGACTTATATCAAGAACATATAAAGAATTGAAAAACATCAACCTCCCCAAATTCAGAGACCCTCTCCAAAAATGGGCAGCTGAGATGAACACACAGTTCTCAGATGAAGATATACAAATGGCAAACAAATACATGAAGAAATGTTCACCATCACTGCTCATTCGAGAAATGCAAATTAAAACAACATTGAGATTTCATCTCACACCGGAAAGAATAGCTGCCATGAAGAAATCAACTGATAACAAATGTTGGCGAGGCTGTGGGGAAAAAGGAACACTGCTCCACTGTTGGTGGGAGTGTAGACTGGTGCAACCACTATGGAAATC